>CAJNOQ010000242.1:0-60158 GCA_905250885.1 Didymodactylos carnosus
CTTTTTTAGACTAAAGAAACTTGGCATGGTGCATTTTTCAACGTCCTCCATATACCCTATTATCCGTGCAATCTTGTACGGACCTCTGCTACCTTCTAACATTTATTGAAAATATTTCTCTAAGATTTGAAAATTCTCGAGGTCGGAAGTATGCTTCCCACTGGGTGTCAAAGGGTTAAGCACAAAGATTTTCTTTAAATTGTTAAAAAGTCTTAAGCATGACCTTTAATGTTTTGTTCGTCTGTTCACACAACCTGATATCAACTTTTAGCTTTCGAAAAACACTGTTAGACTCTTGTACGAGAATGTTATAACAAAATTTACTTTCGAACCCAAGCCGACTGGGAAGGGAGGCGGCAGAGAACAATGCATTTTTCTATACATATTCTCTCTGAATAGTTTCTTGAACATCAATGACGTGCAGACAACCACACTTCGTCAATTATAGTATAAGCTAAAATGACTGATATAAGTTAAAATATAGACAACAATAAAAACGTGTATTATATTGTACTTCTTGACATTTAATCTATTTTTCAAAAAGTGTGCGAACTGTTTGACTAATATTAATACTTGTGCTTTTTCGTGTCCTACCCCTAAACGATATCTGACAGCGTTTTCGATGCAGATTCTAGGAGAGGGTAAGTCTTGTGAACAATATGTTTTCACTGATTAGTAAATATGTTACTCAGATGATTAAATAGATTATTAATACTGTACCAAAAAAAATTTTTTCTGAGTCATTTTTTTTAGATAAGGAAAGATTTCTCCCTCCTTTCCCCATTAGTCGAAAACGCCAGCTGGTAACACAAGGTTCGTTGAATATTCTTGTCGCCTAATGGTATGTATTAATTTTAGCTTATTAAAATTGTATTTTCGCAATTTTTTTGAAAGGAAATACAGCACATCTCTGAATAGGTTAATCAGTTTGCAAGTTTCTTTTACAAGTTCTTACCGATACTTTGTAACAAATATATTTTTTGAATAAAACCAGGCGATCAGGAATGACGAGACACGTACTGATTACATGTCAGTAGTGATGTTGTATCACTCGGTAATCGATGATCACGTGTTTGTCTTGAGGGCGTACAAAAGTAAATCATTTGTTTACTTGACTGTAGCTAAAATTTTTCGTCGGGAGCGCTGAATATTTTGTGAATGACTCTTCTACATTTATAACTGATTTCTTTTGGACATAATATCGATAATATGAAAAAGTACCTTTTCGTTGCGTGCAATTTTATAAGTGTTACTGCAATGGAGTTATGTAATGTCAATTAATTAAAGTTTTACATCACCAGCCT
The DNA here is from genome assembly GCA_905250885.1 of Didymodactylos carnosus. NCBI lineage: Eukaryota > Metazoa > Rotifera > Eurotatoria > Philodinida > Philodinidae > Didymodactylos > Didymodactylos carnosus. The sequence goes on from CAJNOQ010000242.1 coordinate 1,305, forward strand.
TTAAGCTTCAAGTAGATATAAATGGCAAATAGCAACAACGATAGTATACAGGGTAATGAGTTAATCATGTGACACTTATCACTCTGTATGCAAAGATTAGTATTCAAGCAAAGCCTGGTGAGTAAGTAAATGAGGTTTGTAGTTTATTGAGTTATTGAAGTTCAATAAAATCGATGACCTATCGCTTTTCACCACTGCCGTTGCCTAGCAATATTCTTCTTCTTTCTGACATCTGATGAACTTTTTGAAAGAATTTTCTCAGCCTGTCATTTAATTATTGCACAAACAGTATCTGAAAATGATAAATTTTTGAAAAATATTGAATATACGTTGCATGATTTAATTAATAGCTGATCGCATATAGAGCACTTGATATATCAGTATGTATTGATAATCAATCACACTGAGAACTTATTATGATCATATATACGCACCTATAAATATAGAGCGAAGAACGCACAGCGCTGTAACTGCACCGTGACGACAGATAATTAACAGAAGCTTCTTATGTCCATGATAAATACACAGTTTCAGTTGTCACCCTCTTCTATTTGCGGTCCGGCGGTAAGGACATGTGATAGTTAGACGATATAATGTTCAATTATTCCTTGCATTTCAGATCAAATATTCTTCTATTATCTTATTCCAGAAGCTAATTTTTACTTAATTATACAATGGCTCCAATAAATGACTTACAAAAAGCGTTTGATAAATATTCAAAATTTGGTAGAACTCATGTTCAATTACACGATACAGATGAGTTACGAATAGGTTCGTTTAATATACAAAAGATGATGAAAGATACAGGCATTGTTGACTCGGAATATACAACGCAATTACTTGATAATGATATAGCACGAGTACTCGGAAAATTAACAACGCATGGTGATGAAAAATACCCAACAGGAATGTAAGCAAAGTGATTTTAGATAAGTTTGCCAGTTAAATCTTCCTCTAGAAGCTGTATTGTCTTGTGGTCTTGAACATGTCATAAGTAAAACCAGAAATGTCAGAAATCAAATATAAGATTTATCACACGAGTTATGTACATATTTTGTAGTCTTGTCAAGAGAAATCTCATTTGAGTGCGTAAGTATCATTTCAGTGATCGATGATAGAGTAAAGTGACTTGCAATAACATCTAAAGTGTAAGAAGCAAAAACGTAGATTCTTTGTTGACCAATCATGTTCATTCGGCTAACTGATGTTAAACTCTTCCTTTAGAAAAACATTCGAAATAAATGGTTTCAAAGATCTTATTGATCAGATAGCTGCATCAAAAAATGTTAGTCATGATGAAATATTATCTAAAGTGAATTCTACTGAGGGGCCAAGTTTAACACATGTTACGGTAAGCATTCGATAAATTTGTTATTGCAACAATAGTAAGTGATTTGTGTTCTATGTAGGAAACGGCCAATAAAAATTTAACGGATCGTATGACAGATACACACCATTATACGGGTATACATAAAGAACGTTTTGATGAAGATGGACAAGGCAAAGGGAAAGAAGGTCGAGTTGACGAAGAAGACAATAATGGATTTGTGCAAGGTTATAAAGGAAGTGGATCGTTTGAGAAAACACATCACTAATTGTCTATGGTAAATTACATGCAACGAAATAATTTTGATCTTGAAAAAAACTGTTCTTAGCTCTGTCAATTGAAATTTTTCTTTGGATTTTTCTATGTATTCATATTTAGTGCTGTTTATCATTTTATGAAATAAATCTTAATTAATTTGTATTGTAATGCAGCTACTTGAAATGAAAACATTCTTTTACGTTGTGACAATATTTCAACTTATTATGGTCAGTATCAAGTCTATACAAATAACTGTAACAGAAAATGAAAACTTAAAAACTGAAATGGAGAAAAGAAAATACTCGTAATGAAGGCAAGTGAAGATTAAAATACGATGGAAAGAACCGACTTCAATTTTTCTTGTATTTGACCTCCCCTAATAGAGCTCCACACTGTAACAAATTTGTCGTTATCTAATTCATCCTCACTAGAAAAACGACATTGTTTCCATCATTTCTGTGTTAATGATCGGCATCGCACAAATGATGGATGAGTTTTATATCCTATTAGTTACTGTATACAACTTCCAAGGATTTGTTATTAGTAGTGCAAACGTTAGTCAATTTTCTATTCTGTAAATACTGTTTGCATTCATTTTTTTTGTTTAGCAACAAAACTAAAAATGCTTATTGACGAAGTTGTAGGCTAACATAATATGTTTTTGCGAGCAATTTTCATCACAACAGTAGTCCAGAAAGCGCTGAACATTTTCATCCATGTCCTATTCACTTGGCTTTTATTTTTCGCATTCCAAAACGCTTAAATATCGTCAAAAGCAAGATTTCTGTCTAACAGCATCGTAGTTTTCATTCTTACTTGCCTTTATTGTTTGTTATTTTTTAGATAACTAAATACTATGTATATATCAAAGTTACTGTGTGTTGTACAGCAGGAAATTCTCTATTTTTTGAGTCTAGAATGAACTCTTGAATCTATGCTTCAGTGGCCAAAAAATTTAAACAAAAGATCATGGTAAATGAGCACCACCAAACCTGTTTCTAAATAAAAAAGCTACGAGCTTGCCACGAAACCGAAACAAAATTCATTTTAATAGAAATTGTTTTTTAACGACTGCAAAAACCCTTTTCCCGTACGTATAGCTAATTTCACCGTAAAATGGTAATTTGAACACTATTTTCGACATTATTATCTTCATTCTCATTTGTTTTGTGTAATTTTATCTCTTTGGCTGAAAGATTCAATTGATTACCCATAATTTTATCAACGAAATAAAGTGGATATCCGTTTCGTTTAGCCAGTTTTTTAATAAAATCTAATTCTTCATGTAGGATCTGATAGTCACCACAAATTCTAATGGCTTGATAAACCATTATGCTAATCATGTTTCTCTTATACATAACTGGGACTGAAAAATTCCACTGCGTAAGCAATCCAGTAAACGTCGATTTTCGATAAACTGTTGTTAAAAATTTATCATTTCTCCACGTAATCATTACAACTTAAAATGCTATTTTATTTAAATTCTCTTGTTCAAAAGTAAATGTAGTAGATGGATGTAATATCGATAATACATCGCAAATGCTCGATGGTGAAATCGAATTTTCTAATAACACAAATATATCATCAACATATCGTCTGAATAGTTTAACACCTAAACTTGTACGTATAGCCGTATGTTTATTCTCAGAATCATTCATAAATATTTCAGCGAATAATGGTACAATTGGCGACATCATAATCGCCACTGATTTAAAACTACCTGAATTATAACTAGTTGGAGTTGAAATTAGTTATAAGTAATTTAACTTTTAGTCAAAAATTTACAATAGTTACAACTATGAACTACAGTTATAACTATCAACTCGAGTTGATTGATATAACTGCAGTTGAGAGAGTTATAACTATTTCAACTTTAGTTATAACTGTGCCATAATACAAACTGAAATGAGCTGCTTTCATAATTTTATTTTAGATTGATAGTCATTACTAAAATTGATGCAGTTATAACTGGAGTTGGAATGGTTCTAACTCTACCCATTTGGAGTTGTAACTCGTTCAATCGCAATTATATCGATCAATCCGAGTTGATAGTTATAACTGGGGTTCATAGGTAACACTAGGGTTTTAACTGTATCAACTATTTTAGAAATTTTTCCAACTTTTAATTTTCAGAAAACAGTTTTAAACCCATCAGTAATACTCGCACCATCAATTTGATCATACAATTTTCCATTGAAGTAGAAGTAACTATATTTTGTAGCAAAATCAAGTCATTTTCTAAAGTTAACAGTATTCATAGTTGGTTTTCTACTTGATGAGTACAACTTGTTTATTATAATAATATTGGTTTCATCCACTTAGCGAACAGACTGTTCATACAGACTATCGAAAATGTTCTGCACTATGACGTTTGTCCGAGCTCTATGTCTTGTTTTGTTTTGAAATGGCACACAAAAAAACAAAACAAAGTCACATTGTGGACGAATAATTTTTCGAGCCACTGTATTTCTTGCATAAATGAACTGTTAGTTTATTTTACAATTGTATCTGATGAGGTCCCATCGTTATAATGTATCTCTACTATACCGTTGTTCGCTCAAATCTGAGCGGAAACTGATACAGAATAGATAGTATGAATTAGCCAAGCAAATAAACATTTTTTGAAGCTAACTTAACCTTGGTAGAAGGGAAATTAACCTAGCTAAATGTTCTCCCTTCTACCTAAATTAAGTCAGTTCCGCCCAAAAAAATTTTCTTTGATCCTTGTTACACTTTACATGCGATAGCTATAGGAACTTATCGAATGAATAATATTATCTTTTATATACTTTGCCTGTACTGATTTTAAGCCATTTCAATTTTGTTTTATCATAAAAAACTTCATTCGAGGACAACATATTTAAGATGAGATGAGAAATAAACTATAGTTTAGAATTTAGTTTATACTATGATTTCACTAATTGTTGATACACGATTATTTTTATTTTCTGTATTTGTCAAATATTCTCGTTGTTGATGTTTAACTTGTTTTAATATTTCTTGACTGCCGGTATGCTTGGATGTTATCGACATAGTTTTGTGCTGATGATGATAATGAATTTTTTGAAATGTTTTTAAAAATATTTGTTGAAATTGCCGTAACTGTTTCTTATTTACCACATCGGTAGTGAATGACGATGACGTTATGGTACCTATAGCTAAGATAAACTGGATAGCCGCAATAAACTCGAGAATAAGAATGGCAGTTGTTTGACGAATGTTTAATACACATAGTATTGGTTTGTTCCAATCAACAAATGCTTTTGGCATACGAGGATCGTATGGTGATGATGTCACAAAAGCAAAATCCTAGAAAAAGTTCCATTAAGCATCGATTATAGAAAAGGAAAGCTATCCAACTTACGTATGGGATGGAGACCAGACATCCGATGACGGTTAATCCTCTAATAGTATAATTTATCATAATAATATACAAAAATGGTATCATCAATGTATTTTGTTCGATAATAGCACCAAGAACAAACATACATAAGGCTAATAACCATGTGATTTTAATAATCGAAAATAAAAGCAAAATGTACCAGTGTTTAAAGTAAATTTGACATTGTGATATCAACGATAAAAGTTGTTTTATTTGATCATTATCAAAAATTGTATCATCAGATATGACTGCGGTCGACTCAGGAGCTGCATTATGATCACGATTCAAGGACAATCTAGATAATAGTGTCTCTACATGTGGCCATTTCAATGGCAGTTCATTATGAACTTGAAATGTTGAATGGACGTTGGATATGTTCATTGTGTGGTTTTTATTTGCATTACTAAAATATAATGAAGATTAGTCATTGTGAAAAACTTGATGTAATAGATTTACTTGTCATCATTCGTCAGTATTTCGAAAGATGTTGCATGAGTAGTACTTGTTGATGCTGTTTTACTTAATAATGGTAGAATATTGTAAATAACCATTGTTTGACTATTGAGCATATCGATATCGTGTAATATACGATAAAAATCGAATATAATAATAATTGGCCACCATACTTGTCGAGAAAAAAATGAATAACAATACGAATAAAAAGAAGATTTTTGTAATGTTGTAAATGATGATGGTGATTTTTTATTGTAAAGTCTACTATGATTTTTTGTCGAAAATATGGGAAATTTTATCCTCAAAGGACAGAGAAGATACATATTGTAAAATTCAAAAAACAAAAATTTGTGTTTTATTTTACAGAAGAATTATTTCTTTTACTATACAGACGAATATTTATTGATAGATAATAATTTCTACTTATAATATGAATTAGAAACTATATGATATTTGTAGAAATTATTTATTATTCGGTTGTCAAAGACAACTATGTTCTTTATTTCAACTAATATATTTGAAGCAAAAGAAATTTTCATCTAGGCGGTTAAAAATAAGAAAGTATTTTGATATTTCGTGTATTAATTATAATAACATAAAGGAAAACTATTTTTTAATTATCGTTTTGAAATCTTCTTCTCTTTACACTAGTTTTAATGCTAAAGACAAATAACTCATGAATTATCGTTTACAAGTGTGTTAAGACAATGCATATAGATATGAATAGTAGATATGCAATTTTTCATAATCAAATCAATTTGTTAGCATTCTAAAAACAAAATTTGCAGATTCAATCAAAAAAATGGCTGAATCGGCGGCAAAGCTCTAACATTTGAATTTTTGTGTCCAAACCGGATTGACATTGACCTATGACCTCCATTGTATTTCAAAACAGTTTTGCCTGCTATTCTCAGCGGTGTGTGTGCGTGACTTCTATACAAAAACAAAGTTCTTTCTCGAATTCAATAAGTGCGTCGCTGTTAATATCCTGACATATGAAGAGATAACGACTCATTAGAACAAGTTGAGGATAATTTTTATCTATCAAAAAAAATCTTAAAGCATTCGTTATTCATGCTGTGTCAATTTATTCTCAAAATATTAAATTCACGAACGTTTCTTATTATCCGTGTGATATTTTTATGACTTTGCCTGAAGTATTAGAAAGAAATGAAAATTATTACAGATATTCAGTACGATAGACTATTTTTTTTCTGCGTCTTATCTCAAGAGAATGGCAAAAATGTTTCCTTCCACGGCATATTTTTTCTATTATAGAGGAAATAAAAACCTTTTTAAAAATTAGAATGTAGTTTTTCTCCTTTTCGAGAATAGAACTTTTTGCTATGTGTATGTGTGTATTTTGTTTGGAGTTAAATTGAATATCTCAAGAAAGTATGAAAATCTTTCTTTGTTCGGCGTTGACGCAAAGAAGTTGGTTAAGTAAGAAGTCCACATAATGGATTTTTTCTTTTTCTTTTTTCTACCTGTCATAATTGATGAAGCACAAAGATAATGATGAACATCAGAGTTAACAAAACGTGTTCGTGTGGGAGAAGAAAATAAAACGGCAGTCTTGGTTGTTCTCGATGTTGTGCGTGTTCTTAAATAGAATTTTTCAAAAAAAAAACTTTTTTTTGACTAACAGGAAACTATATGATGATGAAAAGAAAAAAAAAGTTTAAAATTGATGAAAAAAAGAAAATTATATTCTGTTTTCCATGTTTTTACACCATTATCCAAATTGCAAATAAATCTGTTGTCAAATTTGATAGATAATTATAAGTAAATACAAAAAACAAACAATGCTACATCTTTATTTTTGAAATCATAAACTTAACTAGCATTGATTTACAGTTTTTGTTAGATTTTTATCATCAGTAGCATGAAATTTTGATTGACCAAAGTATTATAGTTCATGTAATTAATAAATACAAAGCTTTCAACCGAACACGTGCTGATGCTGTCATGTGAAGATCACATCAATTTATCAATGTAGAACCGTTTTTGGGACTAATTGATCTACTTCTCTAGAGCTTTAAACTTTTACTGACATAAAAACTGAAAAATTCAGGGTCTCCATAAAACTGGCACATGAAAGTTTTAAAACTCTAGAGAAATAGATCAATTAGCCTCAGAAACGGTTCTGAATTGATAAATCGATATGATCTTCACATGACAGTACCAGCACATGTTCGGTTGAAATCCCATGGCGACTCTCTAGAGATCCCGATTTTATAGGTTCATTTAAGAAGAACTCATGGGAATAAACAAATGTCAGATTCATGATCAACATTAAAAATTATCCAAAAAATTAGTATGTTTCGAAGAAGAAGTGATCGATCATTTGGCAATATGTCCTCGTCAGTGTTTGATTTTTACGTTTGTCTATACGCGCTAGAAAGGCAAACTTGTTTTTGTACAACTAAATGATAATAAAAAATTGGTTGTTTTGTGCGGTCATTAAACATTTGTATTTGCTGCTTAATTAACTCATACCTACCAAAAATATTATTTTTATTCGTTCTGAGATGTCTTGTTGAATAAACATCATAACATTGTTGTTGTTAATATACATGTCAGATATATAGCTAATAAGATCTCTACCCCAACGTTGGTATATTATGTAATAAACTGCTGTTATTGATATTATTAATTAGAGAGATGTTTTCTCTTTTCCTTCGAGTATATTTGACAACAATCTGGAAATAGTTATCAACAATTTTGTATCAAATAAAAAATAGAAGTGTATACTAGAAGAGATGAAGAAATCTTTCTTAGAGTAATGATCATCGTTCTCATATTTATACAATGAAAATCAAGATTATAGATCTTTTTCAAAATTTTTCATAACACCAATGTACACATAAGTATGTTGAGTAATATAAAAGAATTAACAACAACTACAGAGATCAAAGATCCAAAATTATGATAATAAAATGACATGATAGAATAACAAGCATGATGACATAAATATCTTTTATGTTAAAAATATAGAATTTTATTATAAATATTAAAGTTTTAATTGTGAACAATCATTGATAAATGATAATAGTCCATAATTAGATCATTTGATTTTCTTAAGTGAATGAAGATCCGAGGATTGGAATAAGTAGATCATTTATTTAAAAAGAGTTACACATTTTATCCTAAATGCATGTGTTAACAGGTTAAGGACTATAATGATAATATATTTAAAATATCAAGACATTGAACAAGTAATAATGAATGCATATACCTTATTCGAGAAATACATCATAATGTAATAGAAAGTATAAATCATGATCATGATTAGTAGCATCGGATAATAAATTATTACACGATATTGTCTCTTTTTGATTGATGATTACTCTTAATTGTATGATTAAATGATCGAGAAAAGAATTACCCACTTTGATAATAGAAAAATTAAAGAAAATTCACTATTATTAATGATAAAGTGATATTAGAATTTTTTTTCATGCATGGATACAACATGCAACTTATTTTTTAAAAGGTCATGTCTATATTACATGACTTATCATGAAAAATTTTAGTTTGAAATCTATTTTTAATCATGTTTATTTCCAATTCGCTCATCATCATCATTTATTCCATATAAAAAAATTTTCTAACAGTAGTCTGAACGAATTCTTAGTTCCGATACATTTCTTATTATTTTACATGCAAAATTTATGTTGTTTATCTGATAGATTTTAAATCTTCAAAACAACTACTTATAGATGAATGATTGGATAGGTAAGTATATGTCCTGTCACACAATGTTCAATAAACCTAAAATTACAGAAGATTTTTATACAAAAGAATTGTTTAAAAAATCAAGATAAACCTAGTCAAGCTGTAAATTTTTCATAACAATAACAAACAATTTTTTTTTAGTAAAAAGACGATTGAAGAAAACATATTCTCATTTTTAACATTGAAAAAATCTCTTATAATAAACTGTTCTTCTTTATTTGTTCGATGCATTGAAATTAGTGCAACAATTACCATTGTCAATTTTTTAAAAGTCTTTTGTTATACAGGTGAAATTATTATTCATTTATATGTAGATACAGGAAATGATTTTTTTTTTTCATCAAAGGTAAAAAAAAAAAAAACGAGAAAGTAAATTAACTATGTGGAGCAAGAATAAAGAAAGTAAAAAAAAAAAAAGAAAAAAATGGGTGGATGAATAAAAATGGTACAAGAAATACGTTATAAGAAGAAAAGAAAAAGAGAAAACTTAGAAGAAGATTGCATTAGCACAACTGACATTGTCCTTTGTAACGTTATTTTCTTATTGTTTCTTATTTCTAAACTATACATGCACTTAATAGAAGGGAAAAACTTACCTTCTTCTTTTCTATGTAGCAGTTTTAATGCTATATTATAGAAATAATTAACAAAATTAAACCATTGATGTTGAAGTCTTTTTGGTATGTTTCAATTTTTTTCTATTTTAAAATTAAAAGGTTTTGAAAAAGACAGAGACTTCATGTTAGAAATACGGAAAACATTTAAATTGTAAAAAATCTACTCTATCGTTTATTTTTTCAAAACTCTAACATATATTTTAGAAATAAGAAGTTTGCGTGTCATATAGCCTTGAATTAAATTGAATCACTAAAATTGAGGAAATACAATCATTAGTTTTCGTTTTCTATTCTATAGAGTGTTTAATATCTTCGACTGAAAAATTTGAGAAAAAATTATGTTAAACTATAAAAATAATGAGAAAAAAATTTAAAAACTTAAAGCTTAACTGTTAGCACATATCTAGACAAAACGGTTTTAACTAAATTATGTAAAAACGAATTCTCTGATCTTTAAACTAAAAATAGAGATCATTTTCTATACAGAAAATCTCATTATGTTATTATAGACTAGAAAATGAAGTGTACGTATGGTATACGGGTGTGTTTGTCATATTTTCATGTTTTTCAACCCTTGGTTAATCTGTTGACATACAAAAAAACACAAAATAGCAATTGAGTGTTGATATTTGACAACTATTTCTCACAATTGTGTTATGTACATCTTTTAGAATTTCTCTTTTAATTGCTTATTCATATACTGTAATTTATAGTAGGGGATGATGACTTGTCAACAAAAAAAAATTGAGAGAATTCATGGGAAAAAAAAAGTTTTTTTTACGATAAACAATTATTAAAATAAAAAAATATTTTTAATAAAATTACAAATTGACATAATATTTAATTATTATAAATGAGTCGATGTAAGATTTCAACAATTTCAATATTAATCACTGTTTCTATAGTGAAAAATGACTTGTTCCTCATTCATCATTATGAAATTAATGTTAAGATACCCATCTTTTTTAATGTGACAACGTTAATGAATGAAGAAAAATTATTTATATAAGGTACTCAGTGACCATTATTTTTTTTCAAATGAGATAATATTTTTTTTTGATATATCTAGTATAGTTATGATAATAACAAAATATTTAAATAATTCGTTCATTTTTTCTTTTATTTTTCGTTAGTATAATCTAGTAGTATAGTTTTAATTTGAACTTAATTGATACTGATTAGAAAATTCAATTTATTAGTATAGACAGTCTATATGAGTAAGATAGACGTTATTTGAAAAATGTGTGTACATAGTATGATTTGTGATGATGAATAACAGGCAACAAATTTAATAAACTATAAGAAATGACATGTCAAAAGGAGATAAAAAAGAAGACGTGCAATAACAGTGGTATGGCGCATCTGTAATTTGTATTTTAACTTCCAGGTTTCATATTAACTATACTGTGTGTGTGTAACTAAAAACTGTCTTGTTGTTTTTATTATTATTATTATTATATTATGACATATAAACGATGACAGTGACCAAAACTTTCATTGAGTGCTAAATAAAATCAATAAATAATAATAATAATGATTAAATTTCAATGTTTTTCTTTTTTTTCTCTTTTAAGAACAACAGCTTGTTTTGATATTTTTTTTCACCAGTAAATCTATATAATAATCGATCAATTTTCAAAAGCACAAACATTTGAATTTGACTTAAAATTGCTTATGTTTTTGTATTTTTTGTATCAAATTTGATACAAACATAAAAATTGTCAAAAAATTTGTAACTACTCATTTATTTTTGAGAATTTATGTATGAAAAATTTTATTAAATAAAATTGAAAAGATCATTGTCTAAAAATAAATGATATTTTATTTTCTTCAATAAGTTGTTGTTTTTTTTCAAGATATTCGACTTTCGATTGGATATTTCGAATGTTTTTATTTTTAATAAATATTTCTCTCAAATTTTATCCAAATCATAACTTTCTTGCTTCGGAAGTGGGTCGATGCTTATGTGAACTCTTTTTTAAAAGAAATTATAATTGATTTCCTTCCTTGAGTATAATAGAAAATTTTTTTTTTTAAAAAAATATATTCATCGTACATGTGTGCTGCTTGTTGTACGCAATAAAAATCGATCAATAACAGAATAAATGTAGTTTTGATGACGGATAGTTTTAGTCAAGCAATCATATAATCCTACTTTATCCGATCGGAAAGTCTATTGAAGAAAAAAAAATATATTTTTATTTGTACAAAACATCAAAGTACCGTTTATAATGAACAACAGTTAAAAATTCAAGTGTCATATTTCTATTATTCTCTTTAGGTTAATTTAGATTGGTGTAGTAACACACTTTTTTATTATAATAAAGAAACCATGTGCATTCCAATTATACTAGGAAGAAGTAGTAGAAGTAGAAATTAATTTATAATCATGCACATACATGATGTGAACAGAGAACGAAGGTTCTTTTTTCTTCTTTTTTTGATATTACACATAAACACATATTCTTCTTTACTTTTTTAATCTTCTCTCTCGATTTTACTTTAAATACTTTTTTTTTATTTAAGTCTTCAATGAAATTTTTCTTCTACTTTAAGTTATTCTTAACCATATCGTCTCATCTCAAACACAAACGTATGTGGTATAGATGCGTGGTGGAAATGGTAACTCAAGGGCTGATACTCATAGTAATAATAATAATAATAATAATAATAATAGTAATAATAATAATATAAGAAAAAAAGTATATAAAAAAAAAAAGAAAGGAATAATTTTGATTGTCGGCAATATATATCTACTCTTAGTCGATATATGAAGGTCGAGGGAAGAAAAAGAAAAATAAAGATGGAGAATTACAGTAAGAGTATATAGTATTCTATCGTAAAAAATCAGAAAAAAAAAAAAAAGAAATTCACTACTGATAATAGATTTCGTTGAAATAAAAACGAGAAAAAAAAAAGCATTTGTTTCTTCTTCAAAAAAAATAAAATGAAATAAAAAATGTTTCAAAGCTGAGAGAAAGGTAGGGTATTCAAGATTAATCTTACAAATATTTGTGCTTTTGTCTATATACGTTCGTACCGCAGACTTTTCTTTTTGTTTTCTTCAAGAAAGAAAAGACAAAATGAACATAGTAGTATACTTATTGTGTACACTGTACTTGATTAAATAATGTACGACATAAATTTATTTTATTAAAACATCTTGAATTAAGGATGTCCATGATTTCAAATGAAGTGGAAAATTTGTAACTTATACTTGAAAATAGTGATAGGAAATAGAAGACGATATTACATATGATCATTTTATAAAGGACATAGAAGTCCGAAAAAATTCCGAGAATACTCATATGACTGAAACAAAAGAAATAGAATTGATTGTAAATTGTTGTAAAGTACTTTTTCATATTCAGCACACTCGATAACCCGGAAGATTTTCTATTTTTAGCGAGGGATACTTTCAAAATTTTAGGAAAAATTTTGAAACAAGATAACACAAACAACCTTCCATGGGAGAATAATATTAGTTTGAAAACTTTTAGAAGTATCCCTCACCAAAAATAGAAAATCTTCCGGGTTATCGAGTGTGTTGAATATGAAAAAGCATTTTTCAACAACTCAAAATCAACTGTATTTTTTTTCCGGTGATATGTATCAGAAGTGATCATCTTGCTTTTTTTTGATATTGTATGAATGTTGAGTTTAATTTCAAAAAATAGAGTTTCAGTTTTATGATTTAAAATACAATCGGAGGTTCTAAACTGTAAGACGATGGTATTTGTACATATTTTATGTATAGAATATGTTGTGCAGCCTTTATATATTGAAAACAAATTTTTAAATTTTATTGGTTTTTGATTATTAAATGAGTCTATGTATAGGTGGATTGAATCGACCGTAAATTTTATCTCATCCTCAAAATGGTAAATTATTGGTAAATAAAGAATAAAATGAATAACAATTTGAATTTCTTTTTAAATAATAAAGGTTGTATTGTGACTATTAACCAGTTGTATCATATTGAGGTCAAAATAACACTCATTTTTTTCTACATACTAAGATTTAATATAGAATAATTAAATTCAATAATGGTAATGTCTGACAAAGTTTTAGAATAAGAATCCTCTCAGTTCTAGTCTCATTTCTCGCAAAACACATAACAATCAAATCAATAAAATTTAGGCTCGTTTTTCATCGATTTGCTTTAGAATAATTCGAATATTTAAGAAAATACATCGTCGTATCTTGGCATAATGGATAAGATCGATTGTTCTTAAGAGTGCTGAAGTTCCTATCGATTAGATAGAGATCGTCAACCACATTAAGGAGAGAACTTTAATGAGTGTACTATATCTTACTGTGTTACTTAGGCAGTTTTACTGATAAGAGTTATTGCCAGCACACATTGTTTTGTTAATTTTAAACTGAAACACTTTTCCTTCTTTCAAACGTTGAAACCGAGTTCCTCTTCTGTCTTCTAATCTGTGTTGCTGCCATTATGTTAATTTAATGTACTGATTATTTCCTATTAATATATTACGTCTAGAAGACAACAAAAAATATCTATCACAAATAACGACTTTTTAGTCTTTCACATTATCCAATGAATTACTGATTGCGTTTATGTATTCATTTTACTCTATTAGCTAATTCTCCCGTCTTCGTTTACATGATGAACAATTTTTGTGTTATTGTTTCTATTAACATACAAAAGAAAATATCGATAGACAAAATGACTATATAGTCTATACGTAATATTCAGAGAAAATTAACCCATATGTATATCTCTGTTAGACAATTAATCATTATATTATCGTCGGGAAATATTCGCAACATGTTCAACCAAACATACATCGATTAGATGTGAATACAAATGTGTAGTAGAAAGATGTGCGAATATCTCAGGTATCAAGTATGTATCTTACACAAAAAATGGCTTGAAGTCGTGCTTCTGAATTTCAGTAAGAGGTATGCATTTTTCCTTCGAGGTAACTAATTTTATCTACATCGAAATCAGTCAGGATAGTGTAACAAATATCCCATAATGAAATTTTTGGTATGTATCCAATATCTCAGCACGTGGATTAAGAACCTCTCTTTCACAGTTGTCGACGTATGATGCACCTTCTCTCTAGTGAAAAGCTCACGTGTACTTCCACGTGTGTAAAGGAACTAGACATGCATCAATTTCAATTATTTCAATTAAAATTCAATTTTTGGAATTGAAATTGGAATGTGTGAACTTTTTTCTACATATCAGACAAGTATAATTATCATCATTTCCCGTACGAACAGAATTAATAGAAGTGAATTTAACATAGAAATGTTTCGAAAACGGATCGTAAGTACTAAAGAAAATTGATTTTATGTGAACTGGACCCATTTTAGACTATTTTCACCTAATATTAAAAAGTTCAGAACTCCGTCAAAATTCATCATAACGACCTCAAAACTTTAGAAGATACACTGTTTAAACACATGATTCTGAGATAAAATAACCAAGGAAGCCATTTTCTGTTCAGCTCGAAAACAAAATCCTTCTCTTGAAACGTTTTTTTAGTTTTCATGATAAATTAACAGTTCAAATTAAAAATCTTCTGAAGTTTTGAGGTCTTTATGATGAATTTTGACTTAAGATCAATATCAGAAACATTTCTATGTTAAATTCGTTTCTCTTAATTCTGCTCGTACGGTATGTAGAAAAAAGTTCACCAATTCCAATTAATTGGAAATCAGTACATGCCCAATTCTATGTTGTAACAATTCATTTTTTCTACAGTATTCCAGAATTTATTATTCAGGCAACCAAAAGATATCTATGACTTGTTTATATACCGCCTGATAGAAAATAAAATCCTGAATATTTTAGATAAAAACGAACGGTAGGATTAAAATTGCTTTTCAAAATTTATAGTCAGCTTCAAAATTCTCTTCAACTACTCATCTTTCGATTAGAAAGAGAAACAATAACTACAGCTTTGATCACTTATAACTTAATAGCGTATACATAAATATTAAATATTTTGAAACGAAATCTTTTGACAAATGAAAATAATTTTATGAAATTTTTTGAATGTAAGGATAATTCGACGGTATACATATTTCATGTGTCAAGGTAATCTATATAGTTAAGTATGTTTATTTAAGTTTCTCATTTTATCCTTCTTTTTTTGAAGAGTTGTGTAAGTCATATGTCAATCATTATGAGATACTTGACCTTCACTGATTAACTATTGTCAGAAGCGCAATTTATTCTAGGTATATGCGTAGTACGTACTTTTTTTATCCGTCCACCGTCCATTCAAAGATATGAAACAGTTTTTTTTCTCTTTCGTCATTAAGTTAACTGTAAATAAACCGCTGATGATGGGTAATAAACGTTTTTTTTTGAGAATATTTACAGACAAACTGAAATTATAATGTTTTCTAACTGTGTGAGAAAGAATATCTATTGATAACTTCCTGTGACGAAACGTAAGTGAAAATCCAAGGTTAATGTAAACTAATATCTATATACACGCAGTTAAATCACCTTGTAGAAACGATTACAAATGACTTTCATACAAGATTATCTAATTGAAAATTTGACATATATAAATGCTATTCTCTCTTACGGAGTACTCTTAATACTTTAATTTAGAAAACTAGTATCGATCTACTGGAGTTAGAGTAAACATATCTTCTACGGATGATGAGTCTGCTATGAATCATTATGATTATGAAATGATAAAATATTTTCGAACAGATTATTAGTGGATTCAAAATGGCCTTGATTATTTGAGTTGTTTTTCTTTCATTAATTTGGTCTGTATATACTGCCAGAAGAATATTTTTTTGTATAAATTTTCGATATATACAATAACAGACATTCTTTATCCTCTTATTTGTATCGTAATCCAAGTGTTATCTGTAGTTACAAGTTTTTAGAGAAGCAAATTTGAAATATTATTGAGAATGAAGGACAGTCGATTGATGTGTCTCAAATTGTGTCAAGTTTTTACTTCTTCTAAACAGAGTAGAAAATTCTTATTTTCTGTCATGTGGATAAAATCTTTTTATAAATGAATATATAAATGTCAAATAACAATATCTATCTATCTATCTATCTATCTATTTCAAATTAATCGCCTTCGATAGAATAAATAAATGGATATATCCGTACAACTTCACTAAATACAATATTAGACCATTGAAGGTATTTTAGCAAGGCAACAAGGCTAATCGAAGACGGATAAGTTTTGAAGAAAAAAATTACATGATAATCGTATACTTTCTCCTTGTTTCTCTTTCCATAATTTTTCTTTTTCAGTACTAAAAGCTAGACACTTCTCAGCTATATAGGAAGATAATCCGTCGAAGCCGGTATATTCGATTAAATTGCAATAATAATCCACTTATCTTGGAGTTTAGTATGAAGATGTTAGATATCTTTTAATATGTCAGTGGTAATAGAAAACATTCCAGTTACTGGTGAACTTGAGTGAGCCTTTTAATCTTGCTATGAGAGACAGACTAATTTGTATTTGTAAGATATTAATATCATTAATTGTACCTGGGAGTAAGAAAAACTATGTATATAAATAGCTTTTTATTTCTCATATCTCTCTCTCTCTTTCTCTTTATTTTTTCGGCTGAAATCTTTTCACTTAAATTATGGTAAACTGTAGAATATTGATAGATATATTCACACACGTCATTCCCATCTTTTTCTCGCTCTTTACTAATGTTATGCATGATGAGATAAATAATTTTTTTGTATGATGCTTATCATTTGACACGAACACATACGATTGGAAATCGTAATATATACATACGAAACTTTTTTTTTTGATGTTACCGTGCCTGTGTGTGCATGATACAATCAATACATTTCGACACAAGAAATATAAAAATTACAGAGCAATTTGTCTCGAATTCTGTTTGCTACTTTGTATTAAGTTGTAGAATAAAATATAGAGGCTTATTTTATCAAAGATCGAACAAATAGCATACAAAGAACTTTTTTTTAAGTATTAATGCGCTAAATGCAGACGCATTTTTGAGTGAGAATAGAAAATGGATATATATGAAGCAAAAATACGAATTCCACATACTTAAGACCATCTTAGAAGAATCAACGACACAACTGTAACCAAAAAGTAAGAAATTTATCCTTGCTTCGTTGCTCTCTAAGAATGCATGTAATAGGATCTTCAGTAATTTATTCATGAATGTTATTGGTGAATGAGTGTACATCAATATCTTCTGAAGAATATCTTCTGTAAAAATAGTTCAAAGTTTATGACGGATATTAGGGATCTGAAAAGATTTCCCAACGGCTGTGAAAAAAGTGAATCAGAATAACAACAATAATAATATGAATTATAAGAATAAAGAAGAGAGACAAAACCTTAGAATTATCATGATGATAGTTATTCATACTTTTTTTTTTTTTGTCAAATCTATTTACCACGAATAAAAAATGTAGTTGAGAATAATAATAATAATAATAATGGCACCACAGCTGACAACATTGGCACTGGCTGGTCTGTATGTTTCTCTATTTAAAATATTATTAAAAAGTCACTGTCTACTGTTAAGTATATACAATGTGCACACAATGTGAGAATTTATTTGTTTGAAATACAATCTATGATAACTGTTGATATTTATATTTTACAATTGTTTCTCAAAAGAACGTCAATTTTCTTTGATTGAGTACATGAAAACTACAAATGGTGAGTCAACTGAAAACGATTTTCATTAGATTTTTGAAAATAAATAAAATTTATCGTGTAAATAATAAGGAAAGAATTTAGAAATGTTTGATTTAAGTTTGATAATTTTGTTCAACAAATTTCACTTTTACTTGAATTTTTTGTCCGTCAGGAAGCCAGGGTCGTTCCCAAATATTCACATTTATATAGCGTGGAATAGAATATGGAATGAAAACCTAAATATGTTACAGAATAGAATAATTTTTTGAATCGTTTAAGTATATTTCGAAAAGTACCTTGAAATAATACATTGTACCAGCTACAACTTGCTTGGCGACAGCAGTCGGCTCCATACGACCTGCTGGTAATGTAAAACCTTGTCGGCGTAATTCATAAAGTATTAACCTATAATTCTGTAAGGAGAATAGTACTAAGAATTTATTTATAATGAGATATAATGTAAGAATTATTATATTTTACATCATAAAACAATTGATTATCCTGCGGTGTAGGCTGTTGCCATTTGGATATACCACCCAATCTACAACATGTATAAACACTCTTAAAGAACGTATCATACACTCGTACAGAAATATGAGAGAATAATCCGATATTTTTTAGATAAAATAGGTAGTAAACATACGGCTTACCTTTGCATTCTTGAATTAGCGTGTAGCTTGTGTTTTTTTTTAACGTATTCTTAAAATTTTTCTTATATTCACTTATATGAATATTTGATCATTGATCCGTAAAGAAAAAATAGTCTTACGTAGCAATAAATGTTTAGACAATGTATTTTTTTATTTTTATCTTAAAAAAAAATCGTTATGAGTAAAGTGTAAACAACATAGGTACTGTAAAAAATATGCTTAGAATGTAGACCAATATGAATTTTGTAAGCAAGGTAGGATATGTAGAATTATTAGAAAGCACATATTCTTAAGAAACACAATCCATTATTCAACACACTACATTTTTTAATATAATTATCTAAAGAAATTATTTTGGATCCTATGTTTGTTCTATATGAATAAAAGTGAACTAACCTTTAAGAATCAAAAATTATGTTTCAAAGTTTTTTTCTGTTATTCTATCAAATAAAGTTAATTATGATTCTTCTTGACTCTGTTAGTTCTTGAACAAAAAATTTTTCTCTATTCTTTTTCTATCGCTTTTGTCCATAACTGGTATTTTTTACTATCAAGTTCCGTATCTCAGACGTAAAAGCCTGCAAAATATCAATAGAGACGTTTATTCTATTATATTGTCGTCAATAATTGAGATTATTATCCACAGTTGAATACATCTTTATATTCACTAGAATTAACGTTTGTTTTCTTTTATATATATATATATATATTTTATTTTTTTTTTTTTCATTTTAGCTTAAGTTGGCAACCAACCGACCTTGGCATAATCTACAATTAAAATTAATAATTCGTATGTGAATCATATACAAATTTAATACAAGTCTTGTTCTACAAAATTAATAATTCGTCATCATATCTACCTTACATAGAACTCAAGGAGCAACTTATATTTATAATTAGATGCAACCTTGATCATAATACTATACAACATTTACACACATACACAAACGCCGATATATCTTATTTATTTTTATTTTCGTTTATCGACTCAATCGTGTATAATTTTTCAACTAGGAAGAAAATTTTATTTATATCAATTATTATTTCTAGTGTGTATATTATATTTAAGAACAAAAAAAGACAACGACAAATATTTTAACAAACTCAAGGTAAATGGACTGTATGAACAGAGTCAACAAGACGCTTAATAATATTAATCAATGAATGAAATAGTCTCAGTCTTGAAGGATAAAAAAATAAAACAATAAAAAATATATACATATATCTATCTGTAGAAGATAAAAATTAGTCTTTTGAGAGTCTAAAATAAAAAAAAATGTGCGCATTAAACTGGGCTTAAAAAGGTTTTACAATTGTTTTAAATTCTATATAGAAACTGATCCTTATAGAAAATATAAAACAGTGTATTACTAACTAATAGCAAAAAGGATTGATCTATTCATCTAATTTTTTTTCCACTTTAACTCACTTACTATTTATAGTTCTAAAATTTAAGAAATATTCAGCTATCTTATAACTTTTACCGAAAATATAATTTATACAATTCTAGTTCTTCACTTATAGATCTTTTCTCTTTTTGTTTTACAAGTATGACTATTTTGCTTTTAAACAAATTATTCATCAGGAAAATGACAGAATAATACAAATTAAAGTACTTTGAGTGTACTATGTTAATCTAGTTTTTGTTCATTGTCGCATGAGATATTGAGTGATTGAAGAAGAGATTTGTTTGAGAGAAACTTAAACCTTATTTTCCATAACTGCTTGTCATATAAACAGTACACTGATTCATGAGAGAGACCTTTATATCGACAATGTCCTTATTCCATTATATAATGACGCATCTTTTTGTAAATGTTGCACTCGTCACCATATTTAAAAATGTTTTTTTTTTCTTCTTTTTCTATTATAGTAGTAGAACAAGACTTAATTCAACGAGGAAGAAGCCAAGATCGAAACGTAAGTTTTTTACAGTTTTTCTATTTAATAACGCATATATATGCATATATATATATATATATATATGAAGTGACAAGTAATTTATCACAAAATCATTTCAAAATTTGACTAGACGATATATAATTATATGGATTGTCGAATAAGTGTTGTATTATAGATTCTATTTCCATACATATTTATATGTATTCATTATCAGGAAGTTACATCATCATTATAAGCTTTGAAAATTACTATGGATGAGCAATAAATATCTTTATGTGATTTATTCCATAAAAAAATTTTCTCACAAGTTTTTAATAATAAGTAAAGCGGAAATATTCCTTCCAAAAGTAATCTCTACTTCTTTTTTTTATTTCTTTTCCCCATTAAACAGTATTTTGGCATTGAATAATATAGCTTAATTCATATATTTAGTAACAGTTGAACTATTTTCTCCTTTTTCTTTTCTTTTTTCTCTCAAGTGGCAATTCATTCTATTCAGTTTTTAAAATTAGTTCATTACAAATAATCACTTGAGATGACGAGTATTGCGGTCAACTAGAAAGAGGAAGAAAGAGAGATAATTACATTGTTTGGACATCAGAAGAAAAAGTTATAAAAAAAACAGATTTAAATTTATAGAAAATCATGCTAATTTTTATATATGTTGAAAAAATCATTCTTAATAGTATATGGACTTCGCTCGCTACTTCGTGTTTTGATAAGAAACTGATGATTTTAACAATATACACAAGAGTTAGATGCCTTGTTTTCAATATTTATTGTCAGAAAAAAAACTCCAATATGACGTTCTAATATTTCGCTATGATTGTGGCTGTTAATAGATAGAAAAAAAAATACATAGGCATCTGGTGTCTGTGAAAACCAGAAAAGCGACGTTTTTTACATAATTATATAGTCCATAATGAAAAAAAAGCTAAAATAAATTGTTTTTTTGTAAAAAGAAAAGTTCAACGTTTTCAAAACATAAATGAGAATATCATACATTTATAGGATAACATTTTAGTAAAGAATTTCATTCAAACTGTGTTTCTTACAGACTGCATATATTAGAATAACAAAATTATTTTTCATATAGGTAAAATAATTAATAGATAGAGAAAAGAAATATATAAATTGTTTCTATTTTTCTTAATCGTTCAGCACTTCATATTATTGATATTAAAATATAGAAATATCAAAAAAGAGGAAAAAAAAAAAGGATTGAATATGTAATAACCTTGCTTAGAATATCATAATGGCAAATGTATTCAATGATTAGTATGTAAAATTGAGACACTACAGTGTTGATATGCCAACAAATTTAAAACAAGTAATCAATAGATAAGTAATACGAACTAAAAAATAACGAATGTATATAAAAGAGTAGGATTATGTTCCGTTATATAATTTTGTTCATGATGCAACTAGAAATATTTAATAGTCTAAAACAATTGCTAATAATTTTAGAGTGTTTTTCTTCTATATAGAATTTTGACAGCTTGATGTGACATTAAACGTGATTACAAAATACATACAGGTCAAGTGCAAAATAATATAGTATTCATCTAAAACATTTAATTGAATCATCAAAATAATAATAATAATAATAATAATAATAATGTTGATCGTCATTGAGTTCTCTGTTCATAACAATATAAAGAGTCAGTCTATCCAAATAGTTGTGACCTATTATATTATCTTTATCGTCATTATGTAAAGATAAAAAAACAAAAGATGGAATCATTGTATCCATTTTCTGTGCTTTTATTATTATTGTTGCAAGTTATGTACATAAGCAACTCAAAATAGAATAGAACTACATAAGATACGATTAAAAATACAGTGAACATACATATGCACAGTATATGTTGAATAGTCGCATAATCAATTCCAAGTTATTTATCGATATTTTGCACTGATTCATCATCATGGCAAAAAGTTACAATTAGAGATATTTTTATGTCAAAGTCTATTTTATGAAGTTCGAATGTGACAAGCCAATTAAGGATGTAGAGTCTATAACAGAATAATCAAGTAATTTTAACACTAGAACGCCCGTAGTGGTCATTTTGACCGTTTTTTGATTTTTATACCTAATAAAACAAACTGCATACAATTTATTTAAAAATAAATTATGTTATGTTATGTTTAATTTGTCCCACACAAATTTTTTTTTGCAAAATTTTTAATTCATTTTCGAATTCAGAACCATTTTTAAGTATAAAATTTTTAAAAACAACAGTAATGATCGAAATGACCGCTTTGGGCGTTCGACGTCATGAAAATTTCCGGGCGTTCTGCTAGTGTTAACGATGTTTTTCGTCTGACTACTCGAAGAAATACAGTTAGAAATTTTACTATGCGATAACTTTTACAATCAATCAGACTCATCTCTAAAACTATTCGCTTCTTTGGTTAGTGTAGTCAAAGAATCTTGTGTATTTTGATTATCGAATTTTGGTATTTCGTGCAATTTATAGCAGAAAAAAGTACTGCTAACGTCTTATATATTGAATTTTCTCTTTCTCTCTCGTGATGTCAACTGCGTGTCAAATTTTATTTTCTAATCCACTTTCACCTATTGAGATCTCTATGATCTCTCTCTCTCGCTCTCTCTCTCTCTATATATATATATATGTGTGTGTGTGTATCTGTGTATGTCTATAGAGTATGTATCTAAAGTTGTTTGATTTCATATTTATTGACCCATCTGAATGGCACATGTAAAAGTACCGACAAAGTCGCATAAACAGAACTCCCTTCTTTGCATTTGTTTTCAAACGTCTATACGTACACATCTTTGTTATTACTTTACTACTACTACCCTGCAAGTATATAGGTAAAGTAGACGCTTCTGTACTGTATTTTCGTGTCAATAGAGAGAGAGAAAGAGAGAAAAATAAAAGAGATATTTTTTCTTGAACAGAAAGAAAAAAATTGACAACAGCTTGTTACGTTACGTATCGTTCTGAAAGCGTGCGCATATGTTATTATTCTATTAGAAAACTTTACACGTCATCCATATACCTTATTTTTTGCGCTCTGAATATATAGACATTTTCATTTTCTACTACTAATACTTTTCTCATCATGTCTATATGCGACATCCATTAATAGAATTGACCAGTAACGTATTCTCACTCGATTGATTGATATTATTATTACTATTATTATTATCATTATCATTTGCATTTTTAATTTATACACTTATAATATGGTAAAGTATAAAATAAATTTCGTCATCATTTTAACTGAAGAAAACATAGATTTTTATGGTAACTGTATGCTAACTTCAAAGATCAAAAGGACATACAAAATTTTTATCTTCTTAGAACAGTAACGAGATGTTTACTGTTCTGTAGTATCATGACGAAAGTTGTTGATTGTTGATATCATAATCTAAGGCTAATATATAAAATCCCCGGTGCGAGTGTACATAATAGACTTAGACTTTGCTAGGAGATGGAGAGAATAGATAAAAGAAGATATTATTGTACTTGCTTGGCTTCCCATTGAACGATCTGTGTCTACTGTTTTTTTTGCAAGAGTAAGATTGACTCAAACGAGTAGAAGTGCGAATAAAAGTATCAGTTTTCCATAGAAGTGGCATATCTGAACGTTGTCAAGGCGCGGACGATGACTCAGAGTCGATTTCACTTTATAGTAACTTTAATCTAAACTTTCATTTATTAAACAAGAAATCGGGAAGCATCCCATTACATTTTTCATTTAATTGAATAGGTTATGATAGGTAACAAAGAGCGTAAGTGGATAAATATACAAACACAAAAAGTGACTTTTTTGTTCAAATAAGCTAAAACCTTTTTAGAAAGAAAGAACAGAACATCTGAATTTATATGGAGTACGTATATGCATTTAATAGTTTCAATGAAACTTTTCCCCAAAGCTTTGAAATGAACTAAGAAAGACTATGAGTTCAAGTTTATGTGCCAGAAATATCAGGGATATCCAAAAATTTTATTCGTCATCCTTCTCCCTCAGGCAAGTGTGATTACGACTTTACATTATTCTCAGAGGCAGATTTAGGTTTAATCAATGAAAATTCAATATTCATATTCACTCAACAAGTCGGTCACACTGTCTAATTTCTATGATTTCTTGGTTTTCGTTTTCAATACACACAGAACTGGACAGAATAAGTTCATTATTTTTCACTATAATTTTTGTTCTAGCTAACGGCTTTGTTATGTACATGCACATGCATGCGTAAATAAATAATGATGATGATAATGATGCTCAAAGTTATAACGTTGTTTTGCGAAACATAGATGAAAGAAACACACGTAATTCTCTCAGTTACCAAGGAGAGATACACAATTAATTAATTGTTCTAATAGAAAACAGATTTTTTTTCTAAACATCATCACTCATATTATATTGAATTACGATGAATTAATATTAAGTATGATTTATCTACAAAATGCCAGGATAGTGTCATTTTTTATAGTGAGGCAGCAGTCTTTTTTGTTGAGATGATGTACGTGCATCAACTTGCTTACCATTGTATTCGGGCAGTGAAAGTGAATAAAAGAGAATCATTTTAAAAAGAGAGAAAGAAGTCTTCTTTTTTTTATTGGATCGTGTTCAGTCATTCTTATATGTTCATATGTGGAAGCTCTACAAGTTGTTTTATGTGTCTTAGATGTATTGTTTTGACCGTTTATTCTCGTTATATGTATAGAAAAATGTTGCGAAAAAGTATCGTACTCGATTACATGTAAGAGTTTATTTGTTTATTTGTACATCAAAAATGTTGAGCTCTAACGCATTATTTTTATTAACAACCGTATTCCTGCGACAGGTAAGAAAAAATCACAAAAAAAAACATCAAGTTTTATAGTTTCTAATCATTTAAAGCTTTCCTTATACGTGATTTATCATCATAAACCTATTTTTTTAGAATATTGAAAGTTCCATCGATCAAAACTCTATAAGTTTGATATAAAACAATTGAATTAGATGTTCTGAACAGCATGTACATGATGAATATGAAACTAACACATAGGATATAGTAAACAATGAACGATTTGGGTTACTTGCTCCTAGAAAAAAAAAAATCAGTCTCTAACATTAAATAAATGGTTAATTTGATGACTGGTTTTTGTTTTACATCATCTGTCTCAACTGATCTCATTATTTCATTTGTTTTTGTTCTTAACAAATCCTAATCTTTTTGATTGTTTGCTCATTCTCTATTGTGTTTACAAGTGAAAGGTCCAAGTATATATGTGTATATATATATACATATACATAAAATATCAACGTCACCTGAAGAGTATGTTTCTCTGAAAGGGAGAAAAGGTGACCAAGCTTTATTTTACCTTTATGAATTATCTGATGAATAATTGTCTCTAATCGATAAAATTTTGATCATAAACATCTCAATAAAACTGTATTTGACGTTTTGTTATAAATCTAATTTGTTCATATGTTTCGAAGTCCTTTTTCTTTTGATGGAGTCACGCTACCAACAAACATCAATTTATATAAACTTAGTGGAAGCCATGATCATAATCGCCCTTTTTTTACTCCTACATAAACTCACTCGTATATAGGAGAAATTGTTGTTCATTGGTGGCGTTATACCATCGAAAAAGATAGCTTAGAGTTAATTGAAAATATGAACAAGTTAGTCAAGGTCTTTTCTTAAGACTACGCTGGCTACTTGAGTGTACTTTGGTTCCATCTGTGCCCGATCATTCAATCCATTTCTAGATATAATAAAAAGTAAAATACTTAACTACACGCAAAAATCTGACACTATTTTGATATCTTTGACCTCAGAATGTATGAACAAATGAGACTTATAGAAAAAGTTGAACACAGTTTTATTAAAATAGTTATGACCAAAATTTCATTAAAATATTTTGGTGATTATCATTTTTCTCTTGTTCATCATTTTTTTAACAAATGTTATGTTTTTTTTTTACATTCGCTATGTCAACTTTCTTGAAACATTTCGACTGATAGTGTCCTCTATCAGGTGAATTAGAATATATCGACCTCTGTAGTTAAGAAAAGGAGTGTGAAACATAGTGTTTGTCATACAGTAAGATCAATATTAGTTCTGACAATATGAGTTTGAAAAAAAACATTGACAAAGTAATAGAACTTATAAAGTTTAGATAGAAACACAATATATCTTCTATTACAATGATCATTGAAGTACAGTATAGCTGTTCTTTCCTGTCTCATGTTGGTAGTAATTAATATACAGGATAGCATCAATATACAACAATCAGTCTTCGATCTGAAAACTGATACTGTTTTATGAAATCATTGATCCTTTCGTCATCAACGAGCTACTTTAGAAAATTTGTTGGGTACTGTGTAAGGATTCGTTACTCTCTTCGACCCAATAATATTGACACAGAATGCTTAGTTTCACGATCTAATCTTTTGTGGTTGTTTCCCGCTAGCCGTCAGAAACCACTTTCTACATCTTTTCATGTAGAAAATGACTCCTGATGGCTGGCGGGAAACAACCGTCTTTCTTACCTTTAAAATTAAGTACAATACGGTTACAGAATATTAAATCTCTTAGCACCAATTGATTTGTTTATTTGGCATTGTAAGCTTCATTTTTTTTACATCTACGACTCTAATCAAACATCTTCAATTGCTAAAGCTTTTACAACTCCTTTTTTGACCCTCATCAATTTTAAACACAATTTCTATTATCATTCACTCTCATAGATATTAGATATACCTCTGTCTTCTTTCTATGTTTTTGACCTGATTCTGATTTTTATATTCTATTTTTTGAAATGAGTATAACTCCATATTGTCAATTATGCCCCGCAGCTACAAATCGTTAACCTCTAAAATCAATCATCTAAAGCAAAATCCCATTTTGTCATATATATAATCAAATTTGTATCGTTCTTATTCACAACACATACTACAATAGTGACATTTCAACTTGTCTCTGTCTCTTTCGCCCATTATGATAATTTATTTAACACCCCTAAAATTTTTAAAAAAATTAGTTTTTTTTTCTCTATCTTTTTTTGATCATACATACATATATATACACAGTTGGCCATCTGTTTCGTGTTGACAAATGGATCTTTTGTTGTTTTTTAATGAACAGTCTACTTTCTGCCAAAAAAATGGATATTTAATTTTCTTTTACAAGAAAACTGTAGTGATAGTAGCTTTAAGACATCTGTTTAAAGTTAAATCAACGTCTGTCATATTCCGACCCTTTGATTTTACTAATGAGTGGTCATATATTGAAGAGTTTTTTAGCTTTACTGGAAACGTGTGCAGTTGTTCATTCACTGTCAATATCTATATTCACTTAATTAATAAACTTCCGCACTTTTTTCTTATTGTTATTGTTCATCGTGATTGTGACAGTGTATAGTAAAAGATAAAATTAAACACAATGTTTTCTCATTTTTCTTTCCAGGAAGCAAGAAAATATTGAATGTAATTGACTTAATGGTGTGCACGTACTATGTCTATTGTATTGTATAAAAAAACTTGATAGAAAATATTTTCGTAATAAAAACGTGTCACGATTGGAATAACAGAATCACTACGGCAGTTGAACAATTTAGTTTTTGACTCCATATATCGCATTCTCTAGAGAGTATCTAAACGAGAGTCTTTTTATTCACTCTGTTTTGTGTTCCATATATAAATATATAACAACAAATACTTTTCGAATATTTTTCAATATTTTGTTTGTGTTTAACTGATATTTAAGTAACATTATAAAATGCATTTAGAGGTTGAGAGTTTTTCGAACCGTATGATCTAACCCCATCCATTTATTATGAACTAGTTTATAGACACGATGTAACAATTTTATGTATTTTACACCTTATGAATTCTTCTCTCGAGGCTAGCAATAATAGTAATTGTAATATGTCAAAAATAGAATTGCTGATGGTTTTTAAATGTCATCTTTACAGTATACATGTGACTAGTTAGCAAATAACTTTTTAAAAAGACTTAACACATATTATATAACATTATGATCTTTATTACACTTGAAAAAACAATAATTAAATATTTAATCTGCGTGTATTGTGTAATGTTTTATTTTTCAAAAAAATTAGATATTGTTGTTTTTGTTGTTGTTATTAGTTTTCTATACAAGAGAAAGATACGATAAAGAAAATCAGTCCATATTACGAAGAAAAAAAGAAGATTATTTTTGTATCATCTCGATGTATTTACAAACAAAAGAAATTTGATCCAATATAGTGATAAGATGATTGTTTTTAGCTTTTTATTTTATGTCGAAGAAAGAATTGAATAATAACTCAAGATTAGGATTAGTCTGATAAACGAAAAACAATACAACTTTTCTTTTTATACCGAAAATATACTATCTTAGTCCAGAGTTAACATTATCTATCTATTTTAGATACCCTCTATTGAGAAATAAAATAATAATAAAAAATTGACCTTTGTAATATCAATTTTGTACTTGTCGTTGTCTCTAGTTAGACACATCACATTCTATCATTTATCATTCAATATGTCCTCACTTTGAGATAAAATTCTCTTCAATAACTCTTCTAGAACATATTATTATTGATTTGTCATCATCATTATTATGTACTAATGTTGTAATTACTTTTTCTTGTCCTTGCTAAAGTTTCTAGTTCGAGTAATGCAAAAAAAAAAATAGTAACAGTTTTTTGTTTGTAATACAAGATAGTAAAAGTTCCTCATTTTTTTTTCTCTCTTCCTCTGAGAGAGATATATACTATCCAATTAAAATAAAAAAACAACTAGTTTTTACTAAATAAACAATAAATTTGTTTCTCACTTGATTTGATTTTGTGTGTAGGCGTGAAAAGAGAGACAATCTTATCTAAAAAGAATCTATCCCTATTTATATCTCTTAGAATATAGCAATATTTTTGCTTTAACCCAACCATATCTGAATAAGCTTAAATACATTTAATCTTTTCTCATTATTATTATGATTATTATTGTTATTATTATTTTTCTGTTGTCATCATCATGAGAAAAAAAAGTAATTAAATTTATACCACTACGATATTGTGCTGGCTATCTATTCTGTTTATTATACCAACAACCATGCATGTGTGCTTATAATAACTATAGATGTGTTATGGGATGTCAAAAAAATTATTCCGAATAATATGGGAGTCATGTTGAGTGTAGTATGGAGAGTCTAAAGATGAAAAAAAAAATTTCTGTTGTGTCTATATGTTCATATCTCACATATGCATAAAAATTCTTCTTTGTATTTAACAATTTGATTATCAGATGCGTACTAATATACAACACAACACGAGAGAGAGAGAGAGAGAGAGAGAGAATGAAAGACTCAATATAACATTTTCAATTATTGAAACTACGTAAGAGAAACAGAGAAAGAGAAAGAAATTAATTAAAGTCTAAACAAAAACGTTTATTATATAAAATACCAATCCATTATTTTTTATTTTCAACAAGGACACTATTCAATGGTGAAACAATAAATATGTAAACACACTTGTCGGTTTAGAGCAAAAATTGATTATTTTAAGATAATTTCTATATTTGCAGATGTTCATTATTTTTGTCACTTGAATATCTTTTATTTTTCGACAGCTGTTTTTCCTAAAGGCAAATGTGAAAAAAAAAAAAGAAATTTTCCAAAAAACAAAAAAAACAAAAAAAAACAAAATAAAAAGAATCATAGTAAAAATAGATAACTTTTATCCTGCAAAACGAAAATAGAATTATTTTACATGAATTGTAAAACTCCATTATAGACTCTTAAAATTAATTACGCATGTCTATATTAAATTTACGATCATGTTCTTATGTTACCTATTTTAGTAGTAACTTAATATTGTATATATGAACTCTTTACTTTCATCATCATTAGGACGTAAAAAAAAAAAAAGAATAAAAATGAAAAAGAATAAAATTCCAGATAGTCGGAAGCAATTTAATAATCATGTGTTGCTATTGGTGAGGTTAGACTATACTTCTTTCGAGGGCAACAAGAAGTGCATTCTTCAGCATAATATGTCTCAACTATTCAAATAAGGATATGAACTAAATATTTATTCACATGCTGTCGTTTTTTACTTTTTTTTGTTAAAAATGTCCAGGACTAGGAAGTTCAATTAGGTTATAGTCGTCTGATTTTATTATAATTGACGGAATTTGAGACAAAACAAAAAAAAAATGTTATTTTCTTTATTAGACTAGTTTAATTACACTATTATTTCTCATGATAGAAATATATACAAAAAAAGGTGTGCAATTTGGATCATCTTTCACTAAGAAAAAAAAATAAAACAATTTGTCGTTCGAGAAAACATTTTTAGTTCTACTAAGTTTTTTTCTTCTTCTTCTTTTTTGTTGAAAAATGAGATCTATAGTAAAGATGACTATTCTTCTTTCTTTGACTATATAGTACTACTTCTACACTACACATTGAAAAAACTCTCTCGAAATAGCATGGTATCAAGAAGAAAAAAAAATGTTTTTGATTTTTCTACTTTTTTTTTTATTATTAATAATCGAAAAATATTAATGTGACGGCATACATTTCTACTAATCACCACCATCAACATCTCGTTCTCGCCTTTTTCTCTTTTATGATTCTTTTATTTTTCTTTTTTATCCCAAAAATAGAATCGTTTTATTTTCTTCTCTATTATAGAGCGAAAGTAACACGTATGACAATAAGTTGACGTTTTCTTTCCGAGTTTTTTTCCTTTATATATATTTTTTTTTCCAAAAATTTTGTTCTTGATTTTTACATCTTTCTTTGTCTCTTTCTCTTTTTCTCACAGTATCTTTCTCTATATATGCAATGTTCTCGTGTGCATTGCTTGCGGGGTGATAGTCTTCGAACGTTTTTATATCTATCTACAAAACGCACATATCTCTCTATTTTTTTAAACTCCGAGTCATATACATACATATACACAGAGAGCCGTTCGTTCAATTCTTTTTTAAAAAAAGAAGGAAAAAGTTCCGTTTGACATTCAAAATTGTATGTCTGCTCTTTCTTCTTCTTCCCTTTCCGTTCTATTCTTCTTTTTTTTTATGAAACTTTCTTCTATTTTATATTTTTTGTTAGATATATGTTGCAGACTCCGAGAATCATATACCTCTTTCGCTCTCTATATACCTAGTATAGAATAATAATTTTTGACATACAACAACGACAAATTTTCTTTTTTTTTTTTGTTGTGCTATACAAAAGATACTTTTTTTTGAAAAAAGAAAGATGCTGCGTTATTAAACTACAACTATATTGTACGTGAACATTTATCTAAACAATATGGGCTGTTCGAATGCTCGTTTATTAGTTCAGCAATCACCATTAGAAGAAAATTCTCATGCCATATCATCGAGATCAAGAAATTTAGCAGCAACTACTGCTGAAAATCGTGTTCCTCAATCTTCACCATTTTTGATTGACGATCATTTACAAAGTCGTGTACATTTAAACGGTGTAGATTTAGTTGTGGAAAGAAATGGATCATATACTCTATTACTGACACCTAAAACTCACAAACAGTTAATGCCTTATGTTATGAGAAAAAAAAGATTCAGGTATGATTGAATTTGTATAATATTGTGTGAGTTAATAATATAAGTCAATTTTTTAAAACTGCGATAAGTTTTCGTACGCATAATAATAATAGAGTAGTAATTTTGCATCTATTACAATAACAGCAGCTGTCACAATTTATCAATCGGTCATTATATACAAAAGAGTGTAACATTGGTGGTTAAAAGCACAATTTCTTTTTTATTTCTCAGCAAATCATCATAAATATCTAGAGCTGTCTCTTTACCATTCTGAGTCTTCTAGAGCTTTGTTATGATAATTAATTTAAAAATATGTTAAGCTAATGTGATACGTAGAGAAAAACAACTCTCCAAAAAAAAAAAGAAAGAAAAAGAAACCGTTTATCATATTTCGAAGAAAAAAAATCTTTAAACATCAATTTAAGTACCATTTCTGTTTACGAAAAAAAACTAAAAAATAGAATCTTGACGTGTTTGCATCTCAAACATTTGTCATATATATATCCATTTTTAAAATCATAATATTGATTATATACAAAAAAATTTGAGTGCCATGCTGTAACGAATCTTACGCATATTGACTATTATGTTGAGTGCAAAATAGTAATGATTTCTTTTCTCTTCTGCTTTAAGTAGTAATTGCTGTTATTAATGATGTAACCTTTGTCATTATTTATCTATAAGAAGATTTTCTAAGTTTTTTGAATCATTTTTCCACACACCTAAATAACTACAGAAATCAGTTCTTATTCGTTTCTTTAATATTAACCCACTCTCTTTCTCTTCAAATGTGTTCATGAATACAATCTTTTATATATATATCTATATATTAAGTCGAGCAAATTAATTGCTAAAACTCAATCTTTTTTCTTATTTTCATTGTCATCAGAGCTGACACACTAGAAAAAAACAAATGAGATGTTGTTTACTCAGCCTCCATCGACCTGAAACGGGTTTTCATTCTTTGACTGAAGAGCATTCATGAAGTTGTCGTATTAAAAGTATATAAAATAAAAAAAAATTTCACAACGTAGACTTTTACTAATTCCTGGATATTCATTCACTCTTTAAAATCCTCCAAAATTAGAGAGGTTTGTTGACAGAAAACTATTTAAAGCCTTTAATTGCATTTCTTTTTTATTTAAGTAAACATATTTTTCATTCTTCGTTTTTCTATCGTTAGAATTCAAAATAGTAAAGTTTTACATTTATACGACTTCCAGAAAGAGAATTTCATAATACAAAAAAATATTCTCAAGCTCGCTCTTTTTGCGACTACAAAAGTTTCCACTCACACTGCGTCGTGTACGCACGTCATAACCGTTAATCATCAACGTTTTTGATTTTACAGAAATATTCACTAGTTACAAATTTTGAGATTAAACATGGACTAAACGGTATTTTATTATTTTTTTAAATACTTATCAGAATTACCGAAATATTTACTATCTCATACTGTAGAGGGCGCTGTGTTTTTTTTGAATATCTAATATATCATTAAAAAAACATGACATTTCATGCAATTCTTATTAAATTCTGGAAATTTTAACCCAACAATGTTGACTGATTCGGTGAGCATTTTTTTCCCTCTGATTATATTTCATCTGACGAGTAGATAACCACCTCAACACAAATTGTTCAAGAATTGTTCAAAATTTCAAGTCCATTTGAACTTGAAAACTAGCGACACAGAAAGACCAACTCTTATTGGCGATTTCTTTTTGACCAATCATAAGATGTTTCTATGACAAGGGTCATATTAATAAGACAAAAAAAAACGATAATATAATAAATTTTGACATTATAATAATAGTGAACAATAGAAGAACGAAGAAACGGATTCTTTTTTGTTTGAAGGTTATTCTTGTTGACGAAGGTGTATGTGTAGTGAGTGAGAAAGAGCCTCTTTAAAATGACTGAGGTTCTCTCTATCAAATATTGACGCTTACCGCTGTTCTTTTTCTTCTGGGGGGGTTTTATCGGTTCCAACTGTGAAAGGAAACAAGAAGAAATGTGTGTGTGTATGTGTACATTCGTTATGCAAGCAGTATTTGTAAATAATAATATAAAAAGATGTGTAATGACAATAACCGAACCAACGCAATTTATCTTATTTTGCAATGCGACCATCTTGTTTGCTTCTAAGAATATGATAAATAGTATATATATATATAGCAGTGAGACAATGGCTACATCTCTAAAGCAATACTTTTCACAAACCAAAGAGAGTTAGCATACAGTAGCTGTAAAACCACTGTTTTGTGTATGAGAAGTTTTTTTATTTAATTTATTTGATTTTTCAAATTATTTTAGAATTCTTGTTGACAAGCAATCTTCCTCGACAGCATTAAATCCTTCTTTATCAACAACAAAACCAATTATTCATCAACAAATTAATGTTCAATCAGACAATAATATCAGTAACAACGACATAAATCATTCAACTATGGAAAGTTCAAAAGAATTAAAAATTAAACAAAAACATAATAAACGCACACAGTTGGATAAAAATGTTGAATTTATTGAACAACAAGCTGATAATGAATTAGAGAAATCAAAACGGCAGTTAGATCAACAAATATTAGGTGGTACACCGATTGATAATAATTTAGAGGATGAGTATTTACATTCGGATGATGAAGGTATGGTGGAAGAAATAATTACGACTGTGGAAGAAGATAAAGACTTGGAATGTAAAGTTAAAAAGAAAATTGAAACAAAAAAGACGGTAGCCGAAGATCCGGAAACACATAATAAAGTGACAAAGGTTGTTAAAACAGAAGTAACAGAAATAACGCGAACAATCACGATTAATGATCAACATGATTTGGAACGTGCCAAACGAGAATTAGGGATCGATGATGTCAATAAATTATTACCATATCAGAGCGGCTTGTTACAACAAAATATTTATAATTTACCATCGTCACAATATATCTTACCATCATATTTAACGACAACATCCGGTACATCGTGGGCTGATCATCCAAAACTTACCGAAATACAAGAAGTAAGATACGATCCAAGTAATGAAATTGTGACGTCAGGAGATTTTGGTGAAGAGTGTAAAGAAAAAACGCCATCACCAACATACGGCGCTCAACAATTGATTAAGCAAAGCCATCAATTAGCTGCCGGTACTCAAGACAACCAACGACCTATTTTTAACAATGAGGCAACATTAGCTGGAAAAGGTAAAACTTTAGCTTCTTTTTATCTAAACCAGTAATAGATAGACAAAAACAGGAATATTTAACTTAAAGATTTGTTCAGAACCGCGTTCGAGAAAGACTCTGTTTTTTTTTTTATAAGGAATCGACGCTACAATTAGTGCTAAACCTGTTGTTGACAGTTCAACTAGTCAAAAACCCGATATTCAACCCAGTACAACAACAACAACTGACTCTTCGTCTGCACCAGTTGTCGTGAAGAAGAAGGCAAAAAGTGGTGGCTTATGTTCCTGTGCAAGTGCACGTGGAACAACAAGTGATGATGAACGGAAACACGAACAAACAAAAATTGTTGAGAAAAAGTCAAAACTAAAAAAGAAAACATCTGTGTCACCTGTTGCCACAATTACGGCTACAACTGATCAAGCAAAAAGTAAACCAGTCACAACAACTTCTCCAACATCATTTGAACTACTAAAATCAGCTATTGAGCAACAAACAATTGGTAAAGCATTAGTCTCTGACCCCATAAAACAATTAATTATCACGAAAAAACAGCCATTAATCGATTATTTTCATACACAAATATTCTCCACAAAAACAAATCTTATTACATCGAAAGATAACGATGGTCTTTGTCGAAAAATATCATCACGTATTTTTGATCTATTGAGATACGATCGATGTTCATCGTGGCAAAATCTTCAAGATCAAATTCGTGAAGAATATGGTCATGAAACACCATCATCGTTGTTTATACAACCTATATGCGAAACATACGAAACAATATTTACAACAAAAGAACCACAATTATTAAAATTATTCGAAAATGAAACAACGATACCGTCTGCAAATCAAGAATTTATTGAAATTGTACAACAAAAAATGAGTAATAGGAATAAATCACCAAATATTGGCTATGCAGCAACACAGTTTGTTAATAATGTTCAAGGTAATTTAGATCGATTAGCATATGGTGCAACAATACAACAACAACAGAATGAGAATATTGGCGAACAAAGTAAGTCAACATTTCAGTTATTTTCTCAATAGTAATGACGCAAGTTGAAGTCTCTCATCTCTTTCATAGAACGGTAGGACTCTTTTGACGATTTTCGATTCATCTTTAATAAGAAAATAGCATAGAACGATAAGTCTATTTCTGTATGAGTCCTACAATTATTTCAGTTTTTTCTACATATTTTGAGGAAGAGGAATTTATTCTTATAAAAAAACTCGAAACGAATGTATTTATTTTTCGATTAATCATTTTTATTACATCAT
Source organism: Didymodactylos carnosus (assembly GCA_905250885.1). Lineage (NCBI taxonomy): Eukaryota > Metazoa > Rotifera > Eurotatoria > Philodinida > Philodinidae > Didymodactylos > Didymodactylos carnosus. The sequence continues at coordinate 38,290 of CAJNOQ010000242.1, forward strand.
TTTTGAGATGAATAATCATCCTTGGTAACCTTAGCATATTCATTCTGATAAACGTTTCATAAAGGTATACTCTATTGATTGAGAGTTCCCCTAGTGGATGCGATATTTCTAATAGATTATCCCGACATCAAAGAGCAAATTAAATTCATTTATTCCGTTTTTTGCATCGTTTAACACGAAACAATTACCTTTTTTCCATATTCTAAATATGAAAAGGTATTAACAGTATGGTTTCATAATTTTCATATTTTTAATTTATTATTCTATTCAATCATTCTCTTTTATAGCATTTGTTTCTTATAATAAAGTCAATTTTGACATTTTGTATAAAAAAAAAAGTTGATTTTTATTATGCACCATTTTATACAGGTGAATGAGAAAATTCGTTTACATTAAACAGTAGGCAACCGTTTGTTGTTGTTTTTTTCGCTTTAAACTTGAAAAATAAATGATTAGAGATATTATAGATTGATAATTATTTTTATAATCGAGAGTGGCATAATGCGCGACAGCGATAATTCCTTTGTAAATACTGTCGGCTTGTTTTTTGATGCCCGATTTATTTCCTAACCTCATAATGATGATTAGTGTCTGTCTCGATCGTGCATGTTAACAAATAGCTTTTATATACATACATAAAAAGTCATTAAACATTAGGTTTTTTTGACATTTCTAAGAAGAAGAAAACTGGACGTATATAAAAGATGGAAAAGAATCATTAATCAGTACTAAATATGTTATGTACTTTTGTCTTCGATATGCCTAATTAATAAAAATGTTTAGTTTATGGGTGCATTGTTATCATCGCTTGTCGAATAACATAAAAATAACATGAACATTCAATGTGATAAGTTAGAAAAAACAAACATATCATCTATAGGCTTTGATAAATAACTTTTTAAAGTGATAATGAGGGTTTTGTATAGCAGTAAAAGAAACTATAGCATAAAGAAGATCCAAAAAATTGTATTATTAGAAAAAAAGAATAGTAAATTATTGTCCTGTTGTGCGTGTGAATAAAAACACACACACACATAATTTAACAGGAGGAATGCAACAGTAACGGTGGTTATTTATCTCAAGGCGTAATGCACAAGAATTCTTTTCATACTGTTGTAAAAATTGATTTTTGAGAATTATCGCTGTCAAAATTATTGAATAGTTTAGTTAGTAGCATCATCCATATTGAGATGTTTAAAAGAAAATTTCATTTGTGTATTTTCAAAGAAGCGACAGAGTTCATCATATTTGTGTGAACAGACTGCATGCGGTGCAGTTTCGTTTGTCCATATAATTATAAAATCACTCTACTTTCAAGAAATCTTATTCGTATAAATATATATAATATCTAGGTATATGTGTGCGTGAAACTTAATCGACCGATAATCTATGCCAATTGTTAAAAACAATTTTATAAATAGTACTGTGTATGATTCAATTGACAAGAATAGTGAACGGGAGGGAGAAAGAGAGAGAAAAATTCCATGCATGAATAATAAAAGTTGTGTTCATAATTTTAGTCAATATACTCTAATATGTGTGTATGTGTGTGTGTGTTGTTATATAAGACATACAGAGGCGATTACAATTTTATCATCCATGTAGCTAGACTGTTTGAAGTGACCGAGTTCTTTTTGAAGCCAAAATTGAATGAATATACACCTCTTATGTCAATAATGGAATTGTTATCAAAAATTGTGTTTTTTTTTCTATTTAGTAGAGAGTACAGCGTGTTTATCTGAAGAGCAAGTCAGTAGACTAGATAAATTTTGCTTGATTATTTTAAATAATTTATAATACGGAAAGGATTGTCTGTTGAGTTTGTAGAAGATGACAAATTAAATTGGATTCTTCTGGTGTTCATTCAACAAAAATTTTGATGTTTATGTACAAATTTCAGATTATCTCTCTACATGATATTATTTTTTTTGGTTAATTAATGCGTAGTTGATTTATAATTGTGACTAGTTCAAAGAGGAAGCGACTCAAAGTGTCGCACATACACTATCGTGTTAATACGTCCTGCTGTGTGAGCGAGATAGACACCTGTTCACTATTATTGAGTTCTAATTAAAAATATCTCCAAGGTTTCATTCGTTAGAGATTAAATATACATTTATTTCATCGGTCAAGCGAAAAACGTTTTTATCAAATAAACATGTTATTAAGATCGTTTGCAAGAGCAGACAAATAGAAAGCGTTGGTGAGAATATAGAGAAAACTAATACAAGGGGGTAGTACTGATAGACGGCGCTTGTTCTGTGACAGTCACTTGTCATCAGTGACATCTGTGATTGTTAATTGAGCTTTTTTCTTAAAATATATCGTCACTCTCCTTATTTTTAGTTGCGAAAGTTAGCAAACAAAATGAATCCATCATCAGATACTGAATATATTCTTCGAATTTGTTGACGCATCCACTTCCGTATGACCGACGGAGATAAGAATTCTATCACTGAAGGTTGAACTTCATTTTTCTTAGATAAGAAACTGTACCGAAATATGAGACAGTTATAATGTTTCTTGTGCGTTATTTGTCCAAACAGTTATGTTAACATGCTAGGATTTGTCATGATTAAGAAAAAAAGACATAATTTCTATCTTTGTATCAGATCTTTGACAGTACATATTTCATTCTTAAATTGTGTAAAATTGTTCATTAAAATTTTTTATTTTAACAAGAAATATCCTATGAGATTGATCATAAGTTATTTAGAGATTCTCGGGTGGAGTTTTGTTTGTCGCAGAGATTTTTTTTCTTTCTTGTTATTACGATTACGATGATAATCAATCAGCGATCTATTTTTATGGCTCATTAAATTATCTTACATTTGTGTCTTATGTCTCTTCTTTTTATTGCCAACGTCATCCAAACATAATATTATACGTATATGTACAAGTTACTCTACGTTATGTTTTCTTTTTGTGGTTGATACAAGACGACATAAATAGTTTTCATATGAAGGACAAATATAAGATTACTTTGGGCCCTTTTTTTTTCTCCTTCTTTAAACAGAATCCCACAACAACATAGCTCTTTATAGTTTTTAATTGTAAGCATCTATAGCTTCTTTCTGCAGCTGTTGTCAAGAAATTGGAGAAAGAAGAAAAAAAAAATCTACCATGTTGGTCTTGACTTCTAGCCATGTATTAATCATTATCATGATCAAGATGCTGAAGATGACGCGTTTATTTCTACTAAAAGTTCTCTCTTTCTCTCTCTCTTTCTCTTCTATATAAAAAAGATGATGATGAAAAGGAATGCCGAATGTACAAAATGTTGAGTAGTTTAGATATGTATGCGTGTCGAACGAGTAGTCTTTCCTAAAACCAAAAGATAGTTATTTATTATACATCAAACAAAGAAAAAAGAGAGATCTCATTTTTTTCTCTAACACGTATATATATTAATATTATTACCTACCACTATTATTTATCGTTGTTGTACATACCTATATCTTGGATATGGTTCATTTTTAAATTTTGTTTTTATTAAGAAAAGATATTGATATTTTGTCTTTTCGAGAGAAAAAAACGCAATATATACAAATATGTTAGAGGTAATTAATGTTTAATTCATATCTTTTGATCAAAATTTCTATATGAGAGAGAACTGAATATTATTTCCCGTCACCACGATCAATTTTTTGTAACAGCCTACGGGCTTAACAATATACAAACGGAAAGTCACAAAAAAAAAATACTCAATTATGCCAAGTTAATCTCTTATATGACCAGCATGAGCATAAGTCACTTTTTTAATAGGACATCTGAGTTCTATTCATTAGAATTAAAACAGTCAATTAGTATTAGTATACTTCAAGATCATGAAGGCAGTAAAAAAAAATCAATCTCACATGTGTAATATTACTTTTCACTTATACTCTCATATTGACTAAAAAGATGACAGAATTTTCAATTAATTTCACCTATCAAACGTGAAATCAGTGAGAAATTATAATAACAACATCTTTTTGAAAGTTTCGTTAAACGAATAATCTTATTTAGTCAAAAGAATCTTGTCACATTGAAATTTAAAATTTGTCCGAATGGAATCTGGTAGAAATCAAAAGATTTTCTACCCAACAGGCACGTTTATCATTCTTATTGTCTTTTGTTCGTGCGTGTGTGATGATAATGTTTTGTCATGCATTTTTCACACGTGTGTAGGTATAATAGAAATAGAACAAGCTAATCTCTGAAATGTTATTAATAGATAGTAAATTTGTTTCTATCGTTTCATGTCTATAAGTTTATGCAGAGAAGAAAAAAAAACAGGAAATAGTGTTCATGACGGTAGCGAGAGACTAAAATAGTCACTAGATAAACAAAGGACAAAGGACGTTGACATTAGAGAATGGTGACAGATATGCATAGATGTGTGTAGTGAACCTTAGAAAATAAACTTTAGAAAGAGAGAGAGAGAGACATTGTCTATATGCAAGGACAGTATGAGAGAAAGAGAAGAAGAGAAAAAAATCATTTTTGCTCTTTTGAACACAAAAAAAAAGGTATATATAATTATCATTATTATCAGTTATTCTTTTTAACTGTGTACCATATTCACTTACTTTACTCTACTATAGTTAAGTTTTACAATGCGATTTGAAAATATGAGAGTTTTAGAACAAACAACAACAGCGACAAAAACGATCTTAATTATCGGTAAGATAGTGCGTATGTTCAATGTAACATGGTATATAAGAAAAATAGGTATAGTGAATACAAGAGAAATGTAAGAACAACAACCTCAAAGCATGTTGAATAACAAAAATTTTCTTCATCATCTAAAACATTTTTGGTGTTTTTAAAGAGAATAAGAGAACGTACGATTAGAATAAGTGGTGAACACACACAGTAAGTAACAGCTCTCATTTGAAACTTAAATAGAATATTATAATAGTTTAGCATTGTCTCTACGGATCGACAGCACGTGGATGCGGAGTAGAATTAGTACTACAGAAATAAGACTGATTTGATGACTATACGAGGTCAAGAAGATGCTGATAGAAGGATTAACATCATCTCATCTGACATTATTTCGGTGCTATTAGTGTTCAGTTACACTGTTGATAATATCCTAGGTGTTTTAATCGAGGTCATTATATCTTTGTTCATAATCTACTATGAGTTTGACCATGTACACGTCGCTCACTCTCATTTTTTTTATAACAATGCAACTACACACTGATATCTATCTTAAACTTTATTTTATATACAGTATTTCTCATTCAATACGGCACGGTTAAATGATCTTGTGTCAATATATGACACGATGAATTATGTGGACAACAAGACAAGTATGGGAGAGAAAAATGAACGACTACTACAATGAGCACAAGATTAGATAATGACCTTGTGTGTATGTGTGTGTGTGTATGAGTGTGAGTGTGTGTACGCTGTTCTCTCCTCCTGAAACCGAGAGTACGTTCATTATATTAGGGCGAGTTTGTTGACTGTACATCATCCATTTATAAAATAGTAACTATAACACATTTGTGTATTTGTGTAATATAAATCTTGCATGACTATCTCTTATACAAAAGAGTTCAAAAAAAAAAGTATAACATCACACACATTCATAAATGTAAATTTTAAGTTTTCTTTTCAATACCAATTTTTTTAATACCACTTATTGTATACGGTTTTAATTCATTGGTATATATAAATTGACTACCGTGTAAATTACTAAGCCATTTTGTTATTACGTTTTTCTTTTTTGGTTTTAATAAGTTTTGATTCATTTCATTGTGATGAACATGAAAATTATTTTGATTATCGTCTGATGGTGATTCCATTGTTCACTTTTAAAATGCAGCACATATAAAAATCGTTGATTGTATTATCTAATAAGACAAAAAAAATCCAATAACAAGTATAAGTAAGCTTTTAAGACGTTCTGTTTTGTTCCCAATTTCAAAAACTTCAAGTTTAGAAAAACTGCATCACTTTTTCTAAATAAAAATGTGAGATCTATCAAATACGTGTTGCGAGTATTTGACATCAATAACTCATCATTCATGAATTCTAATACAATATAAACTTTTGAGTAGAATAAATTTATACCTACTGTAAATTATTGCTTGAAATTGAATTTTTAAACTGGATTTCGTGAAAAATATTTTTAGTTCTGTTTTATAATGTCGTTTATTTCTTTTTCTATTCAAAAATTGTTTGACAAATCCAATTGTCTCTCACTTCGTTGTATTTTTGTTGGCAATAATTGTTTCGTCTTTCATACACCTGTACGTACTCAATAATAAATATGTACGCACGTATATCTATGTATATATATATATATAGTCTATGTAAACTGAAATCAGAAAGAAACGAGAATATAAACAAGAACTGTTCCATTATATTCAGCTTCTAAAATATAAAACTTTTTTTTTGTCTAGCGTGATAGTTTTCATTCTACACAGGTTTCACACAGTTGGCATCCACTATACCTCATTCCCGTTAGAGAAAAGGGCACTGAATTTATTTTTCGATGTATTAACGAAAAAAAAAGTAATTTGTTTTTCTTTTGCATGTGTTATGAAACAACTGGGGGACCTTGGAAAGAGAAGAAGTGGAATGAAAATAAGAAATAGAAATGTGTACATTAGCAAAATTTAGATAGAAAAAAAAAGAGGAGGAATATGTGTGTGTATATGTGAGAAAGAGAGAGAGAGAGAGAAAGAAAGGACACAATGAGAGCGCCTATTGAGCATCACATACAATGCACATAGTAGACCTATGGATACCATAATGTTTTTATATAGAAATCTTAGCATTTGAGCAGTTAGTTACTCTTGAAGTTGATAATTGTTTTCTGTATGCTTGCTCTAAACTAGTTAAAAACTAAAAGGTATCTTGTAAATTTGAATTGATGTATCAGAAGCACTACAAACAAATATGCACTAAATAGTGAAAGCACTAGTATAGAAATAATTGAAGATAAATGCTTGTTGTTCAGTTATAACAGCAGTAAAAGCACTCACATTTTTTTCCATTTTAATGAATGATTAAAAGATAATCAGCGATCATCTAGAATTTATCAGAAAGAGCAGCGTCGTCAGTTTTTTAGAATTCTCTAATCAACTGGCTATTACGTATTAATCTCAACTAAACCACGATATTTTTTTTTCATCTTTTCAGAAGAACGCCCATTAGCGACAAAAGATTCTGGTATAACAACATCCTTCTCTGCTTCAACATCCGGTGAATTTCGCAGTGGCGATAATCGTAGTATAACTCCTGACACAATGACCGAATCTCATCCACCACATTTAGAAGAAGAACCATCCTTAACTGTGGACGATCATCAATTAAATGAAATAACAAATAAAATATTAGCACAAACAAATAATAAATCGATTACATTAGCTGAAGCTGTTGCTTATGATTATTTGGATTTAAATGATTTTGATGTTGTCCATTCACTCGGTTTACAATTGGATGTTGCTGATAAAATGAAAAAAGTATTTTTACCTATTAATGAATCGGATATAAAATATGGTCATGATTATAAACATAATATAGTTAAAGTACAGCGTTCTGGTGAAACAATAGCCGAATTAGATTTAGCTGATCCGAATGCTTTAGAAAAAATTAATTTACCATCAAATGTTGTTGCTCATTTACAATATGCATTTGAACAACCATTGAATTTAAGGTAAATCACAAATGTTTTCAAAAAAGAAAAAATTATTTACTTTAAGCATGTTGTTGTTATTTAAACTGTTGATTAAATACTAAATTACCCCAGGATACTATCTACAGTGTGTGTATAAAAAGTGTCAACTTTGTGTTCCATTAACTATTTCTCATTTTTGAAAAAATGAATAAACTATTTTTATTTTCAGAGAAAAACAATTAAAACAACTATCAGATGCTCTGGAGCGTACTGGTGATTTACAATTTGCCATATCTCCATTATATCCACCTTTCTCTAAATATTGGCAAGAACAACAAAATGATTTATCAACGTCAGATTCAGGCTATTCAATGACAACAACAAGTGCAAATGATTCATCAAAACAACAGCAACCACAATCTACTATGGTTAAAATTGATTTTGAACCAATTGTTGAACCAAAAATAAAATCATCCTTAATAGAAACACAAACTGGAGTCGATTTAGGCAGTTCAACAAGTGATAGAGACGATGGTAGTGAAAAAATTGATTTAGATAAAGCAACAGTTGAACAACTAGATCAATATCAATTGAATCAAGGTTTAGTACAAAAAATTAAACAAAAAGATACTGGAAAAGATAAGGTAATAAAATTTTAAGATGTGTAACTATTGTCTGTTTAAGTTTACTCTATTCCATTGAATAGATCATTCAATATACTCTTTGATATCTTCTAAGATTAAATGAGGCTAGTTTTTATTTTTTATGTTTTGGACCAAACGAATGAAAGCTGTTATCATTTTTTTACTGCCTATTTCGTATGGTTCACACTGACTCTTGATTAAATATGTGCTAGTGGCACTTATCTGTCATTTCACTGATACTAGCCAAACTGTAACGACTCATAACCAAATTTGGTGTTAATTGTTGGAAAATTGCAGACCTTAAATTTAACTACTTTCTGGGCATTTTTCCCTTACTTGAAACATTTATGATGTTCAATGATGGAAAAGAAAAGTTTTAGGTGTATAAGCGATCAAAACATACCGTTTATGTAAAGTCTCACATCTACAACTTTAAACAAACGAGCCGATAATGCAGAAAAGGAAACATATAACTGGCAATTCTACAATATATCAACGCGTGCATTCAGTTGACTTATTAAATGAGAATCTGTACTGTCTATCAATTTTAATCCCTCGTGATATATTCTAAAATAGAATATTTGCAACTTCGATATAAATTTCATGCCTCCTATACTTCGAAGTACTTCAATATTCAAATTGTGATTAATCTACAGTTAAGATCGATTTGAATTATGAATAGTTAGTGTCATATAATCTTGACAATTAGCAGTCACGGTTAACTGTAACTGTTGCATGCTACTCTTTATGCGAAGGCTTTGTTTTAGCACAGTTCTAAGGGTTTATTTTACTAAAATGCTCATTTAAAAATGTTAATCAACAGCTAGGGAATATGTATTGATAAATGTTCATATAACGGGTTACTGAAGTCTACTAACTTCTCTATGTGTTCATTAGACACTTGGCCAGCAAATACTAGATCAAGAAGTGAATTTGGATGATATAAATTATTTAAAACAACTTAATTTGGATAATCGGCAAGCAAATATATTAAAAGAGTTCTTTTTTCCTACAACACATTCAAAACAAACACCTAAAAAACGTATTATCTCATATTCACCAGAACCTGGTCGTTTTATCGAATTAACAACCATTTATAATCAGTCTATCGAACATCGTGGAGAAGGAGGAGCTGATACAAAAATAATCCATATCCAAGAGAAACAATTATCATCCGTTGAACATGCAATGAAGCGAAATGTGGAAACTGAAGATCCCTATTATTCTCAACCTCATGTATCTGTCTCAAAACAATTGCCAAAAACACAACCCTCTACAGTATCGTCACATGACGAAATTAAACCACCACCAATTGATATTAAAAAGATAGAATCACCAATTGTTCATCTAAAATCGGAGCCAGTTGAAACTAAAAAACGTAAATCATCTGGTACCGGTGGTCTATTCGCATGTTTTGGTAGTAAAAAATCAAAATCAGATACTATACGTGCTTCTACTAGTGGTCAAGCTCCAGTTGACAAACCAACAACACCTACAGCTTCAGCTCCTATTTTTATTCAACAAACTAGTGCCTCTACAATTCCACCAAAATCACCTGTTGCAGATTGTTTTTTAACAAAAGATGGTAAACGAATCTACATTGATGAATATCGTGAACGTCCAGGCCTGGATATGTCCTACGTTCCACCTAATTTTGAAACAAATTATTTTAAACCACAAGTTATTGTAAGTTCCTAATAATATCCATAATAATGAACAAAATATATTTATTTATTTATTTATTATTTAAACAATGTGTTACTATCTAGTCTTAGTTATTTTGGGTTATCATATCATTTGTGTCTGTGTGTGCCGTGTTCTACCCTTCTTTCTTATATACGTTGTATATATTCATTCACACATTCATGCTTGCTTTTTCACGCATACTAATTAGTTTTTACTTTTTTGCTTTTTATTCATATTTTCTTTAGAAAATTGAACATTAATCTTAATTCAAGATTCAAACACACAGAGTACAATCAGTTTTTTCTTCCATTATATCTAAACTCATTATTTGAATTTGTTTCAAATTGAATTAGTCATTAAATTAAGTAGTTTGATAAAAACTATTTAAAATCTTAATATTTTTTAGACATTTGGTCTGCAGTGTACTTCATTTTGGTAAAAGATTTAAAATCTGTTATACATATATTTAACATGTACACATGTTTGTTCATTTGGTTATAACTTGTCTTCATAATGGAAAACATATGTATAATGGGTTTACAATACTAGTATGAAGTAATCTTTTCAGGTTTTTTTAACTACTTGTATATTTTTAATTTTATTCACTTAAAATGAAGAGAAGAGACGAGAAAGAAAAGAATATTAAAAAAAAGTAGACAAATTCTTCAATGTTTATTTTTCAAGAATGAAAAAAATTCAACATACCATCAAAAATAGCTTGTTATCGCTTATTGTATGTATGTATGTATTTTTATTGTAAAAGAAAAGATATATGTCTAAAGATCAATTATATTACTACAACGTTTTCATGTGAGTTTCTCTTCATCATATTTTGTAGGAGCAAAATACTACTTTCTCTTATCATTGACTGATACTTGCTAGTGTATTTCATCACTAAATTATGGTATGCGCACATTCGAATTTTGCTTTTTAATTTCGCAAATTTCACCGAGTTTGCTGCATGAAATCTGGCCAGTTATCGTCTGATAATAACGTTGTGTACCCATGTAGTTTGGTTATTGTCCACGCACCTATTTTTTTATGTGTGCACACTCTGTTTGCTCTTTGCAAATGTTTTGGTTTGTGTTGATTGTTGTGTGTGTGTGTGGAGGTGCGTGTATTCGTTGTTTGTCAATAATATACCATAGTCGTTGTGTCACTGATGGACTCATAATATAACAGTATATCGTGTATGAAGTCAGATAGTTGGAAATAAGGTACAGTTCAAATTCATTTATTTCTTTTATATTGTTGTGTTGATTCCTCTTTCGTTGCTTTACATTAATTCTACACATACCAACATGTAAATAACCAAAAGGCACCTGGATCTTGGTAATTTTATATAATTTTTGCTTGTTATTTATAAAATTAATGCTTTTTTAATGTAGCGAATATTCGTTTTCCTCCACGTGTTGTTCTGTATTAATGATAATCATTCTTTTTATCTATTTGTTTTTAGAAAAAACAATCCTTGGAATACGAAGAACAATTTCATGCATTACCCGCTACTAATGATGATAATAAAACACCAGAGATAGAACAAACACAATCACCACCTGTAATTGATATTCAACAAGAATCGGCGCCCCAATTTCCTGAAAGATCATCATTAGAATCAGCATCAGCAGTGCATTTAGAACCACGGCAACCTACATTTGAAATTGTAAAAACTGATAAAGAAACAAAACCGGTTGAAGAACAAATTCTCATTACAACACCACCATCTCAAAATACTACAACAACCAGTTTACATGGTGCCGCTGTCAAGTTACCAGTTGTCGATCTCCAAAAACCTGGACCTGTTGAAGCAAACTTAAGTTCAACTAAACAAGAACCGATAAAAGTCAAAGTACCAAAAACAAAGAAAGAAAAATCATCGACTGGCGGTCTATGTGCATCGTGTTTTGGTACAAAAGCTAAAAAACAAAAACAGGAAGGCGTCGAACCAAAAGAGAAAGTAAAAACAGATAAAAAAACATCAAGTGAGATCACTCGTAAGGATGATGATATAAATAAACAACACATATCGCCAACAGTCAGCGTACCCAAAATTGATATTAAAGGTCCAGCAGTTGATATTAAACCGCCAACGTTACCAAATATTCAAACAAATCTATCATCTACCACATCACCACCTCCAATTGATATTGAAACCAAAATAATGGATACAGCAGCATTTAAATCAGAAGATCCTCATGTTGATATCGATTTAAATTTGAAACATGACAAAACAGTGGTAAATGAGAGAACTCTATTTCACTTGCAGATGGTTTATTATCTTTCGTTTTTAGCCACCATTGAGTACAGTTTCTGATAAACTCGCAAATTCAGTCATACCTGAATTTTCGATCAACGGTCCAGATTTGAATTTAAATGTGAATAAAACCGAACATTCAATATCGTCGTTCGAAGTGCCTGATTTGAATATTCACGTTAACACTGACAAAGAAGTGCTACCACCTACAACAACAACGTTTGATGTATCTGATATTAAAGTGCCGAATGTGTTTGATTCAGAAATAATTCATGATCGAGATTTACGTATGGGTGAGATACCTGATATCAAGTTCTATGAACAAAAACAACCAACTATTGATACAGTAACAGATGATATTAATCTAAAACAACAAATACCAGATTATATCGTTCCCTCATTACCTAAAGTTGACATTGAAGATCGAACATACGATATACCTCATGTTGAAGCTGATAAGACATTGATATCATTACCAGTGGCTGAATTACCAAAATTACATATAAAAGGACCGGACCTTGATATACATATCGAAAACAAAAAACCAGAGGTAAGCTATTAGATTTCGTGTTTGATACTTGCATCTTTCTCTCTAACTGACAAGTTAATCAAAATGTGAAGTGCACACATGAGATCGGGGTCAGTAAATACTGTTGAATTCTTTATAGGAATGACTCCTATTTGTAGAATAATACTTTTAAATATAAGCAGGAATACAACGATTAAGTATGGACAATTTGAGGTTGAAAAAAGGAACAGTAATAGTTATCATATGTGGTTGGTTTTCACTTGAACTAGAGATTAAAGTATTATGTAGGTTGATGAAGATATGATAGACAGTTTTTAAATATTGTATATTTAACTAAAAATGTAGTTTTAAATTTCTGGTTACGCTTTCTTCACACTTTATGAATAATTTCGAAAATTGGATCGAACCTTTAAACTCCGCCTGAAGTGGATGAATCTTTCAAATTTTCGGATTGTCTTACAATTAGTCTAAAAGTTGGAGAGCACAAATCTCATACTGCAATGGTGTTTGTTTAAAGCTTCTAGTAAGAGGATTAGCTAGTTCGTTCCACAGTTGCTAATTCTACTGGTTTTTGAAGATATTTTCGTTCTGTTAGAGGACACAAATATAGAAAGGGGTTTACACTTATCGGTGGCGAATACTTCGGATATAGAAATTTCGTGACCGGCATGCATATCTACTTTATATTAAAACCAGTGCGGGAAACTAATCCAATTTGTTGGACAGCTTAATGTGTCGAAATATGTTAGATTCTCATCTAAATACAATCTATGAACAATGAGAAAGAAAATACCATAAACTGTTTTAATAAACCATGTTAAATTATATTTATTTTCTTCGAAAAAGGCGTGTAACAAAAATAATGTACATTAGGCAAAATTAGTAACTTAAAACTCTACTCTATATTCTGTGTTGGCGCTAATCTACTTACATTCTGTACGTGTATGAAATTTGAAACTCATTACCTATGTATAGAATATAAGTAAAATATATTCGTTTAATGATGAATTATTCTGAATCATTAACATCATCTGCTTATAAAATTTGTATTGAAAAACGAAATGTACTGTAGCGTGTTATCACTGAAAACAAGAATATCAGCTGATATTTATCTTCTTTTACATGATTTAGGTTCGTGTTGAAACTGCAGAACTTCAAGGTGCAAGCGGTGATTTTGTTGTAGAAGCTCCAACTGCCGAGCTTCCTAAAATTGATTTGAAGGGACCAACGGTTGATTTAAATTTATCGGGTGATTCACATAAACCAATAACACAAACAATAAATATTGCAAGTCAAATGCCAAAAGTTGATGTTCGAGATAGTGCAAAAGGTTCTTATACATTACCAACAACGGTTGATGAAACAAAGAGTAAAAAGAAGAAAGAAAAAAAGGAGAAAAAGGACAAAAAAGACAAAAAAGAAAAGGAAGAAGATAACAGTAGCAGTAGCAATGGAGGATTATTTGGAGGCTTCTTTAAAGGTAAAAAATCTTCAAAATTAACCGCACCCAATGTTACATTACCATCCGTTGATAAATCAATAAACATCCCACCATCACTAGTCATATCATCCGATCCATTAAAAGTACCATCAGCTGATTTGCCAAAAGTTAAAGATGTTGATTTTCCTACTTATGATCGTCCAGAAGTATTAGCAACTTCAAAGAAAAATGAATTTCAAGTTCCATCTGTTTCATTACCATCCATCGAAGGCGTTAATTTGCCAACACAAAATATACCGGATGCATTTCATTTCAATCGTACTTCTGATCAAATATTACAAGCACCCTTTACACAGTTGCCTGATGTTGAATTTACATCAAATGTTCCTGAAAAACAAATACAAGAAGTTCCATCTACGAAGTCAAATATGCCGATTATTGAAATGGGTTTACCATTAGCTACGCCTATTATCGATACAACAAATCAACAATTACCAAACGTTAATATTAGTAAAGATTTCCATTTTCGTACAGAGGTACGCCAGTTATGTTTTTGGTTTTGAACTAAGTCTGTAAAGTTCTTCTCTGACTTTACCTCATATGACATAGCTGTTAGTTTTTATTTGTGTAAACTACTAACAAAAATTTAAGACGATAACTTGTCGAAATGATGTACCGACTTTAGGGTGCGAACATCATAAGGGCGCACAATATTTTGCACAAGACTAGGGTACAACGTCTGTTGAACTGACTACGGGCCGGTGGGAGTGTCGTTGAGTCATCGATGGTCTCTCACATCCGTGCTCTGGCGTCTGGTAATCTGTTGAAATATAACCATTTGACTTGCGCTCATCAGATCTCTTTATACTTCCGTTACTTGTCATACGGTTTTTAATGTTGTACCTGTTATTTTTAGGAATCATTGGATATTGATAAACCAACAACAAATGCATTAGCGAAAGTTAATACTCCAGATTCCACTGTAAATTTGGATAAAACAATCCTATCATCGATTGAATCAAACTACGATATTCCGTCACCAGCTTTTCGGATAGATCATAAAACTGAACAGATTGAAGCGTTGGTATGTAAAAGTGTGTTTTCTAAAGAAGAATAATCGTGTCTTCTCTAGCCAATGTTTTTGAAAAAATTATACTACCAAAGCATAATGAATTAAATAGATAGGGCGTAGGTTTTTATCATAGATATTTTTCTTCTATTTAGAAACCATTGGATATTAATTTTGAAAATCCACCAACTTCATCCATTGCTAGTCCTGAATTGAATGTTGATATTAAACACAGAGACATATCACCATCGTTTGATATTCCTGATGTAGATTTGAATCTAAATAAAAGCTTAGCAGGACCTGCTCCATCATCGTTTGATATTCCTGATGTAGATTTGAATCTAAATAAAAGATCAGCAGCACCTGCTCCACCATCGTTCGAAACAGATAGAAGTTTGACTAAACCATCCATTTCTGAATTAATTCATGATAAAAATGTCCAACTTGGTAATATTCCTGATATCAAATTATATGAACAAAAACAGCCAACTGTTAGTGTAAAACAAACCAAGGTACCCGATGTACCAGAAATTCATTTACCAAAACTCGATGTTACCACTGATGTAAAACCAGTTATCACTAAACCACAACCAATCGAATCAGCAATTCATCCACCAAAAAAGGCGAAGAGTGGTTTATGTTCATGTTTTGGTGAGAAAGCAGCTCATAAGACGACCATAAATAAGACAGAAACAACAGTACCAAAAGTAAAATCAACAAAAACTAAAATACAGGCTCCAGTTGCCAAATTGCCAGATGTCAATTTGCCCGCATTAGAATCAACTGAAGTCCAAAAATCAAAAGGAAAACCTTTGAAGGCACCCGTTGCTGATTTGCCACCACTTGATTTAAAACCACCACAATCGACTGACGCTTTATTGAATACAAGTCTAACAAAACGTCCAGCACCGAAATTACCCGATTTACCAAAACCAGAGATACCAAAAGCTACAAAAGATCTCGTTATACCAGACATTGGCAACATTCAAACACCATCAATATCTGAACAAATAGTACCAACAGACATTAACATCAGTCCTATTGATCAGCCTGAATTTAAATTGAGGGGTCCTGATATTCTATTAGAATCAACTACAAAACCACAATTATTATCAAGCCATGAAGCAAAATACAATTTGAATGATACTCACATTGTTTCCGAGTCACCTGAAATTAAATTAAAAGATATTCCATCAGTTCCAATTGGTTCAGTTACTACGAATGTTGACTATGATATTCCAAAACATATCAATGAATCAAGTACTGAAAAACAGGTAATAAATTGCTTTTATTTTTACTAAAACTTGACGTATTTGCAACATGTGATTTTCTTACTTTCTTCAGGAAACTCACACCCATATCAAAAAGGGTCCATCATTTGAAATGAAAGCACCTGTGATGGACATACCTGATTTGGATCTAAAAGTGTCATCACTAGATGAAAGTGAAGCCAATTTATCATTTAAAAAACATCCACAAGTTTCAGAAGAAAAATTATCCGTTTCTCATAATATACCATCGATACCACATCTGATTGATCAACATCCGCATCAACAAGCACCAACAACGTCTCGCTCTGATAGTGGTCTTGAACAAATTGTCTCATCTCATATTCATCCATCATTAACATTTGGTACAGATCAATCTTCAACATATGATTTTAGTAATTCTGTTTCATCTGGTCTTGGTAGTGAAATCATTGATGGTGTTGCACATAAAGGTTATACACTACCGTCTATAAAAACTACCTATGAACATCCAGAAATTCGTACCACCGATGGTAAACGATTATCAATACCAACACGTGAAGGCGGTATACATTATGATTTTAATAAAAAGATCACATTAAACGATGATATACATTCAAAATTAGTATTTCGACAACAAGAATTAAAAAAATTATTAGAAACAGAAATTAGTTCAACAATGGACGATTTTGATGGGAAAAAAGATCATAAACATTTACAAAAAATTATACAACATTCAATTGATTTAATTAAAGATAAAAAAGTCAGTAGTTATCCCGAATTAAAAACACAATTGATTATGGCACATAAAAATGAAGCTTACATTGTTGATCCAGTTGTTAAAAGTTTATATTTAACAATTGAAAAACATAATTTAGATAATATTGATCGTCCAGAGGTAGCCTTGGCTATCAGAGATGTAAGTAGCAATTACTGAAATAAGATCCTCTTTTTACTGATTTACACGAGTCTTTTAAAAGAATGAAGAAGATTATTCTAATACACAATCAAAAGTTCAAAATTTTGCACATTATGTACTAAAAATTTAGAAAAGCTTATAGTACTCATATTTTGTTTTGTATATAGATGGTGAAAGATTCAGCAAAACAAACAATTAATACAATTACGCACTTAAATACGGGTACAACAAATAAACCTGAACCAATTCAACAATCTCCACCTAAACAGCAACCCGATACAATACCAAAATTAATTGTCGATTCAACGAAAGACGCAAGAAAAATCGGAGAAGTAGTATCAAAGTAAGTTTGAATAATTAAAACAATGACATGTTCGATGTTCTTCTCATTTCACACGTTCTTTAAATTCTTTTACAATGTTGGATCTTTTTGACTTCAAATATTGTGTAACTAGGTTTAGGGTTAATCGTTGTTAAGTCTGTAACATGGCCATGTTCTCAATCAAAGTTAAAGACAATAAAACATACTTTTTCTACCTACACTCTAGCTAGTTTCATATAAGAATTGTAAAATTTGTTCACTTTTTCTTCTATTATTTAGAGATGTTATTCCATCAATTGATGTGGCACCTAGTCAAAGTCAAATATCTGCAACAACAACTTCAACAAAAGAAAAACAAAAATCTCCCATCGAGAAGGATGATAAACATGTTGCACCAAAGACCCCCACTGCTGCTTCATCTTGCTTAACGTGCGGTCGTCATCCGAAATCAAAGTCAAGTGCAACAACAACAGCAAATGTTGTTGATACAAAATCGGCAACAGCTACGGGTGCAAAGCATTCTCTACTAGATGAACGTCGTCATCAGCAGTTAAATGCGTCTAAAAACGAATTAGCCGCAACAATTCGTGAACATATCCAATCATCCTCTCCACCGATTAAAAATATGAAAGACCATTCAAAAGATGTTGATAAAATCATTCGTAAAACTTTACAAATACTCGTATCACCAAAAGTTTATTCCTATGAACAAGTGAGAAATGATTTGAAAACTGAATATAAACAAACATTTTATCTCGTTGATCCTATCGTTGATATTGTTCGTGATACATTGGAACGTTGTGATATACAAAACATGCAAGATAAAATAAATGTAGATATTCTCGATGCTAACATAAAGCAAACACAAGAATTATATAATCAAACACATGGACAACAATTGTTATCGACCCAAGAATTAGAATATTTACAACAAAATCAAACTGGTTTCATTAAATCAATTAAGGCTAAAGAAAAAGAAGAGAAAAAGATTAATAAAAAACAAGAAAAAGAATTACAAAAAATACTTGAACGAACATGTGATATTTTGTCCACACAACAAGTACATACTTGGGATGAAATTCATCATCAGTTAAAACGAGAATATCCTAAAACTCATGATCTAGGTAAGTGTTCATTATCGATAGAAATATTTGAAACAACAAGAAGTCTATTTCTCATTTTGAAATCGTTATTTTTTTGTTATTCTTTTTGTTTTAGATAGTCGAGCGATTGAATTACTTAAATCAGCCCAAATGGATGGTCGACTAAAATTAACAGAGAAAGCTAGACAAACATTGGTTAAAAATAAATCGTCTATTGTTAGTTCAATTGTTCAACTTTTACTAGATCATAATAAAAATTTATATGAATATTCTCAAATAGAAAAATTAGTGAATCAAACATTTGATTATTTAGAACAGAATAATCAAAATAAAGAATTTCGTAATTATAATGATTTAAAAGAAAAATTGAAACGTGATCATTCATATAATCATGATGTACTTATTGAACAAATTGTTGATGTTATTGAACAAGCACATGTTACAAGTCAATTTGAAGATATGGATAAAAATGAAGTACAAACATTAATGAAAGATAGACTACACGGAAACCGTATGTAGATAACTGTGATTGATTATAGTTAAAATTTCTTATTTTTGACTTTTCTTTTTCTTTTTTTTAAAGCACTTATTTTGAAACAAATTCACGTTCAATTACCACCAAGACAAGGTGCCTATGTGCCTCAAAATCAACAACAACAATCATCCTATTTGAACGATGTTAGTGGTGATTCTACTCATCCATCGGTGACAAATGGTACAAATAGCCATGCATCACGTCAAATTGCACGAGGATTAAGTTGGCGTGAAGCAAATGAACGTGCGAGAATATTATTTTATCGTGGTAGACATCCAGCCATACATTATGATGAAAAAACAGCTGGATTCGATGTAAGAATGTTATTGGAAACTCAGACCGGTGTACAACAAGAGATACCAGTTACAGATGAAGATGTAAGTTTATCTAATATCATGTAGGATATAAAAAAAGTTTAATTGTTCCCTTTAGGTTCATCGTTTATTGAATACATGTGGTGTACAATGGGATGGTATCAATGTTGTTTCGTTAATCGATCGTAGTGAAGCTTATGTGAAGGAAGCTGAACGTGATGCACTCAAATTAATTAAAGAAAGTGGTACATTAGATCAATTGAAACTCACACAACAACAACAAAAAATTAATGATGAACAACAGACTGTAACATCGTCTACTACAATGTCATGATGAACGTTTTGTTTTTGTTTTTATTTTCTACAGATGTTCTAAGCATCTTCTTTATCTAGAAAAATTCTATTCTATTACAGCAGCACAGGTTTTTGCCGTTTTGTTTGTGTTGTTTTTTTCTCTTTCTTGTTGTTGTTTTTTGTTTTTTTTCTTCTTGTTAGTAATTAATATTATGTGTATTAGTTCAAGCACAACAGCATTCTAGAAGAAAGAAAAAGAAAGAAGTCCACTTATAGCAGAAAGTATGGTGTGTTTTTAGAGAATGATTTCGTGTCTGGTTTTTTTTCTACATTCTATTTTTTTGTTGTTGAACAGTCACACCTGCTAAAGAAAAAATACTAAATGCTCAAGACTAACAACTTGTTTTTTTTCTCGAACAGTGTTTACTCTTTTTGTTGTTGCTGCTGTTGCCTATTAATTCACGTGGTATCCACGCACACTTTTTTCTGCTTGTGTATACTTTTTTTCTTGGCGTGTCTTGTCCCTCCCTCTCCTTTTCTATTATATAAATCAGTTTTAGTAGTTGTTATTACTATTCAGATTCTCGTTCACACATGCTGTTGTTTCTTTTTTTAGTTTGTTTGTTTCACACAAGTTTCACTTTGTCATCTCCTTCTGGAAATTCAGCTGTCAAACACCTCAACATTACTATATGTTTTTTGTTGTGTCACATATTTTTCAGCGTCTCTCTCTTTTTTTTTGTTTGCACAAATAGTTTTTTTGTTTCTACTTTTTTTGTGTACGTCTCCATCGGATGTATTAGTAACTGAAAATACTATATATACATATACTCATTATACAACTACTCTGCATGTGGTGATGAAACACAAAAAACAAAACTTGTGGTTTATTAAAAAAATAAACAAAAATTATAAAAAAAACAATTTGGTTACTGTATCGTATATTCTACTAAATTTCAACAGTTCATCGACTGTTAGTAACTAAGCAACATTAATTTTCTTCAATCGACATTTATTGAAAACTAAGCTATTATTTGTAAACAACATGTTAAAACTGACATCAATGCCTCTTGTTTAAAATACGAAGATGAATAAGCTGACTGACGTTCGCCAGCACTAAAATCGAAGTAGTTAGTAGAGCGCAGCGCGTACCACACGCACAGTCACTTTAATCACATAAACAGAAGTCATTTTCCTAATAAACCACCCACGTAGGGTATTATCAAACATCTAACTAAAAAATTTTCAAAATATCAGTATCATACAAGAAATACGTTATGTAAAAATAGTTCTTTCGCGTGTTACAGGCGTTTAAAAGAAAGTCGGTTTTCACCTTTTCTTGTAAAAATTATAAAATTATCCGAAAGAAACAAAAAATGACATGTAACTTGTAGCAATTTTATTAAAAAGTGACTCTCCATGGACCCCAGTCTCTCCTCAAAAGTGATTCTAACTGGAAACCGATTTGTCAACACTTGTGTTCAAAATGTTCCACCCGCCTCTCTTTATATTGCACATATTCGAAAACTCCAAATATTTATCTTCCACGTTTGTTAATTACAATCATGAGCTTTTCATTTAAACAGAGATCAACTTGCGCGAACAAAGTGGCTATGAGTGTGATACGTATTCCACGGAACAACTGTCAACAAACTATGTTAAACTGCTCTTCGTAGCAGGAAGATTGTGCAATTTAATAGGAAAACTGATGCTAAAACTGCATCAACAGTAAGTCTGTTTTATTTGATATACGTAAGGAAAGACAGCTCATTCCATCCGTTCAATACTAAACGTTAAATGAGTGAATACATTCTTTTCATACCATAATTAGATTGTACACATAAATGTTGTCACCATGGACGTTAACGAGAAAACACTGTCAACGCAGACAAAA
>CAJNOQ010000243.1:0-12905 GCA_905250885.1 Didymodactylos carnosus
GAGTTTTTTGATTGTTCTAAGTCTTAAAAATAATAATAAGTCATGGAAATAAGTAATAAGTGCTAGTGATCGTTAATGATGATTAATAGTAGATGTTGGAGATCTAAATAAAACAATTTATTAGTGTACAGCAGACTGCGCTTATAACAAGGATCTTAAAAGTTATTTTCTAATTAGCATGTTTATTAGGTTCTCGGACAATCTAGTGGCGAAAATGCCACAGACATCTGCGAATCCTCAACAGCATCGACCTATAACTGATAGAAAACTGATTGTGAAATTTGCCAACTTTGGGACAAATGTAAAATGAATTAATGAATCGTTTGCAGGGTCTACTGTCTTTTTACTACTCTTTTTCGGACGGTCCCAGTTGACTTCCCGAACTTTTGCCCTGCAATAGTCACATTTCACTTGTGTTTCATAACATCAGTTTACTTTTCTAGGTATTACTAGTTGGGATTAGTGCCAGAGACGGGGCATTATCCCTTCATAGACCTACGCCTGATTTCAACAAGATTATCTATTCTTCTGTATATCATAAAAAACCATTCACCTACTTGACATATCAAATAATTGTTTTCTTAATTGATACTCCCGGGAGTGGCAACAGCTCCTTGTTAACACTCCTAGGGTGTGGCAATAATTTCTAAACTTTTCGATTTTTTGGCGTAAAATTTGAGAAATCTCACTATAAAAAACAGACAGAATCTGTTTCGTCTAGCTTCCTGTTTTGGCTAATTTTGTATACTTTATAGACAATAGCGTGGTAGAGTGCGATAACGTCTCAGTTGAAACTAAGCATCTTTCTCTTGCGGAAAAAAATTAAGCTGAATACAGGAAAAAATGTGCATCCCCATTGTCATTGTGATAAGTTGAAATAATGTTACGCTTAAAAAGCAGTTTTTAATGCAGTTTTTTACGCTCTTCAAGTTAAAATTTTATGCTTCAACTATAGTTTCTCATAATTATCTCATTAAAGTTATAAAATGCAAATTAAACTAAATAAGTTTCTAAAATCTTTTTTTAAAAGTAATACCTTGGTCTTTCAGATTAGAGCTCGAAGCAAATCATGAAAATGTGATTCAATTCGATTCGGAAGAACATTTTCAAAAGCTGTACCGGTTCGATTCAACTTAATTCAATCAAGTGAGAAACTTAATCTCTTTTTCGTTGAAACGTTTATTCAGAATATGCTCTCTCAAGGTAGAACACTTGAGAAAATCTGTCATTTCTATGACTACAACTTTCAAATATGAATTAAAACAAAACGAAGAAAAGAATATTCACAAGAAATATCTTGTTCATAAGATTCGTCTTTCTGTTGATTATTTTCTATTGAACGTAAAAATAATATATTGTTGATTGCCGATAGATCTAAGCTAGAGCGACGTTGGTTAACAATTCGATCAGCGGCCCTGAATTCTTGTTTAACCGCAGCTAAGCTACAAGCAATCAAAAACTATTGAAAAATGGAAGTAGTTTTTGGAAAGAAATTTGGAAGTAGTTTTTGATTTTTTTACATCAACCAAGAACACAGCAAAAGGTCTATTACGAGGATGAACAGAAAACACCATACTCTTTAACGAAACTGGTTTTACTTCGATTCGTTTAAAATAAAAATCTCAAAAATCAGATTCGATTTGGTTAAAGGTTGAATGGAATCGAATCGAATGCTGAATTTTTTGATTTATTTCGGACTCTATTTCACATACGCTATTCCTTGTTTCAGTAGCATTTTTGAATTATGAGAATGAAACACGATTGTATACTCAATCTTTTTACTTGAAAATCGTGGTAAGTTTAAAAAGTCAGAAAAGAGTTAAAGTAAAAAAGCTCTGATAAAGAGATGGTTAATGAGGCAGGGAAGTTCAATCGTTCTGTGATAGTATCTTCACATTAAAAAGAGAGAAGCAAAATATTTTTTCTGATCCTTCATGCTCGATTCTTTTACTCATTGCTTTGTCCAACAATATCATGTAGATTAAATCAACAATAACATTGATCCACCATTAATAATAGCCTCTCTAAACATTGCTTGACCCAGAAATCAGTAAGCCTCAAACAATACCTAGTTCGTTTCGTTCTTATATTGATTATAAACGTGAAGAAAAAATAAATGTATTTCAGCACTTATTGTTAAATATTTCAAATAATTGTCAATGAATGCCATGTTAATAAGTGATTGATGTCATATTGTATTGTTACAAACAGAATTGTTCCTTCAGGCTAGTTTTATTCATGATCACACAATATATGAGTAGTTTCCAGATCGAAATTCCCTGTACAAGGCCTGTAGGATCTAACAGAATTCTTATGTTTATTTACTCTGTAAAAGGGCTTATTTTGCCAGTGAAGTGCATTTTTTGTTCTTTCAGTATCCGTTACACTATATCATGAATTTGTTATTTTTTTTATTTGATTTATGTTAGCCTAGAGAATGAAGCAACGACCAGTACATATTACATGAAAAATTTGGCCTTTATTCGGATTTGTCAATTGATGTGGACTGCTTCTTTAGAAGAAACAGAACAGTTGTCACTCTTTGCGATATAAATAAGCACGGGTATTAGAAATATGATTACGAATTTTTCAAATGTTGAATTTTGAGGATTTATTAACCAACGATCAACATTTTATTGGAAGACATTTTGAAACCAGTGACAGAATAGCACTAATAAAAAATAAAGTGTATCTGTTTAATGGACATGGTTTTTGTGCTGAATTACAAAATGAACTGCTACAACAATAGATACATTCTAGTTTTTGAGTGTGTTCATTAGTATAAACACAATTCGTTCTTGCTGATGTATTCCAAGCGCAAATAGATTTTCGATAACAATCACGTTTAAAATAAGTTTCGATTCCACGATAAATGATAATTAATTTTCGACATTCGTATTCAATATTTGTATTATCGCCATTATCACTACCACACGTTTGAACTAGATTGGGATTATTCACCGCTGTTGATGTATTTAAATATTTACACGAATCAGCATGATCAGTAATACCGACGAGTGGTTCAACACAATTAAAACATTTTAATATTGAATTTGATCTATTTAACGACGACGAAGAACTGTGATTGTTAGCATTCGTCCGTCTGGAATAAATGAATGTATAAATAGTAAAATAAATAATAAATATTGGATTTTTTTGTATAAAACAGGCTCGAAACCTGACCATACTTGAAAAACAATTTGTTTTCTATAAAATCCTAAAAAAAATTATTATTATTTTTCATTGTTAAAATATAATGAATGCTCGAGGCTCTATCAATAATTTGTTGAACACTTATATTAAAGGCTTTTATTCTCTTAAAATCCTAATTGTTTCAATTTCGAAGTGCTTTTTTTTCTCTATAATCGTACACTTTCTCTTTGCACAATTGAAATTTTTTACTAGATAAAGTTTTTATAGCCGAGTTTTTGAGAAAAATTAGAATTTCTCAGAGACTAGAAATTAACTGAACTATTACTACGAGCGAAATTTCCAATATTTAAATGTAAATATTCAAATATTTAGATTAGAATATCTATCTCACTCACCATTTAAGCCAAAAAGGAGATGTAATGTGATGATAAACCATCTTTACTACTTAGAGATACTCAAAGTTTTTTCAAGTGATTTCTATGAAAAATTTTTTTTATGAAGTTATCTGACTGAAAAATGAGTAATATTAAAAAATTTTAGCCGTAAACTTACGTAGTAATGTATTCAACATTGCATTTCTTTTTTAAGACTAAAATCCATTAACGAGAAGTCATTTTCTTGTTTTTTTCTTCTTTTGAGCGATCTGTGCACCGACTTTTTTTTTTTGCTTAAACAAATTTTCTCCTTTTTATTTCCGAATAACAATAATAGTAATGATATATATATATATATAGTTGAGTGAGTGAGTGTATGTGTGTGTGTTCATTGCTCTCTCTCTATAAATAATAGATTATTTTTTTATTTTTTACTTATTCTAATATTTGTAACACTCCATTCATTCTCTCGATTTTATCACACATAACGAATACCGATGATGATCAACTTATAAGAATTGTTACATTCAACATTCTCCTTCTATATTTAATGCATTATTGTTTGTGAAAAGCGAAAAAATTGTTTTTTCTTTGCCATTTGTACGATGAAGATACTGTTGATGAAATTATTTAACAAAAAAACCGTAGAATGAGTAAAAATACGATTAGAAAAGAAATAATATCAATGATAATCTTTCGATTACTGTCAGTGAGAGCATTACTTGTTCAACTATCAAATATAACAAATGTTTCAGAACAAAACTCACTCGGCCGTATTTTTAGAATAACTTTTTCATTTTTGATCGCGTGGAGTTAATCATTCTCTGCAAAAAAATATATCGAACATATTTCTGTAAACTGTAAAAATAGAAGAATATAGAGGAAATACTTCGAAGCTTCAATCTCGATCACTTTCTAACCCAAAAGGCAACAAAACAAATTTATTTTGAACACAGTGCCATGCGTCGAATTGGAACCAAAATGTATTTTCTGGTGTCCGGAAGTGTCGTCTTCCTTTTCGTGTATGATAGGTTCGCTTTAAACGTGTTTTTATGACACAGGGGCGATTTAACTAAATTTCACCAAAAAAAGGAGACTTTTTCGTCTTAGCACAGAAAAAGAGACGGAGCTATTGAACTTTCCCCCTTGAGATGTAATAGAAAAATTATTTTGCTCTAAGATAAAACAAAACTGATCTCAAAATGTTTGATTTTGGTCGATTTATACAAGTTTTCCTCACTGCCTCAAAACTGCAGTTTGGATACGATGATTTTAAATAAAACTGATAAAAGAAAAAAATTCCGCCCTAACCACTTGTGATTATGAAGAATTTTGAATATAACCGATTGATAAAGCTTTTCAAAGACTGCAAAATGTTTATCTTTTCTTTTTATATTTCAAAATATGAAGGGCTAAGATTAGAAAGACTGTCTTTTGGATTAGGAAGTGATTGAGATTGAAGCTTTTCGCAGTATTTCCTCTATATTCTATTATTTTTACAGTTTATAGAAAATGTTGGATACGTTTTTTGTAGAGAACAAAATGGCGAATCTGTTAAAAGGAACTTTAAGTCTACACGATCAAAAATGAAAAAGTCATTCAAAAAATACGGCAGAGTACATTTTTCTTTTGAAGTACTACTGTCTGTTTCTGAAATAATGGCCACGGTTATTCTTTAAGTAACTTTTGATAGAAGATAGATAGAGACCTGCGATTTTGACTATTCGATAGCCAAGAACTGTACGCATCTTTTCACAAACAAAAGTAATTTTTGAAAAAAGATTCAAAGACCGAATTTTGAGCAGATCTTTGAAAAACAAGTTTGAATCTCTGAGAACTGGCATAGAAATAGATTGATCTTTCTTCATAGGTAAATAGTCCAAAGTATCCTAAGCAAAATGGGAACTAAGCAAACTCTTAATTTTTTCCGGTTCAGGCGTGGCACCGGATTTCCTGAGAGTCCCACAATCAATATTTCTTTAGGTGTGGCAATTTCGAAAATAAATGGAAACATAGGTAATCGACTACACTCTCTCGTGGTAATATTTGTTTTTCAAAACACTTGCAAAAACGTAGTAAAAACCTATATTAGATGAAATAACCCATTTTTGCCTATATTTGAGTAAAATTAAAAAATTCATAACCCAGCCATGATCCATCTAAATTACGTCGGAATATTAAGATGTACTCTATTTTATCTGCTCTATATGATTCAACTCAATAAAAGCTATAAAAGGTATAAAAAAATAGTTTGGTTTCTGAAAGGGTTTTCTAGAAATCTTCTGAAGTACAGTAATATTCTTTACTATCCTCAAGTAAAAAAACATATTAAAAACATATAATTCTCAGAGATCCACACTGGTTTTCCAAAGACCTGCTCAAAATCCGGTCTTTGAATCTTTTTCAAAAATTACTTTTGCTTGTGAAAAGATGCATACAGGTCTTGGCTATTGAATAGTCAAAATCGCAGATCTCTATCTATCTTCTATCAAAAGTTACTCAAAAAATAACCGCGGTCATTATTTTCGGAAACAGATAGTAATTATTTGCTCGAAGAGTACAATTTGAACATTTTCGAAGAATTTGCTGCGCCAGTTATGATACTTAATGTAAATCGTAAAAAACTTTATGATCTACATAGGTTTATGACGTTTTATGAAAATGATTTAATTTAATTTATGTGATATAACAGTAAAAGGACCTGAAATAATTTTCGTTTTAGATATTCTGCATATTAATAATTAAATAAATTATTAAATTATTAATACAACATCTCATATAAGGTTCACTGTACCATGTAGTTACAATAAATATTATAAAAAAAGTCGCTCAACAATCAAGTACGACCTCTATTTTCCACTAGATATCACGACTTAATTTAAAATATCTTATTGTTATACAAAAATGGAAAAAATGTCACATTTTTATATATAGATGGAAAGTCTTCTTGTTTTTTTATTATTTATTTCGT
Source organism: Didymodactylos carnosus (assembly GCA_905250885.1). Classification (NCBI taxonomy): domain Eukaryota; kingdom Metazoa; phylum Rotifera; class Eurotatoria; order Philodinida; family Philodinidae; genus Didymodactylos; species Didymodactylos carnosus. The sequence continues at coordinate 6,499 of CAJNOQ010000243.1, forward strand.
CATTATAAGAGAAAAGAAGATTAATGTCGGATAAGATATCACAGCATCATGTATCAACTGATTATTTGAATGAAAATCGAAATAAAATGTTAAGAAAAAAAAAAGATAACTATGTTTAGTCAAGATCGATTTGCAAAAACCTTTGGTTTCCATTTTATGGCTAAAAATTTCTTATTAATTGTAGAAGTTCTTCTTGACATTAATATTGTGTTCATTTTTTAAAGTAGAACATGATGAGTTGAACAATATACAAGAATAAGAAAAAAAAATTTCTATCAATAGTAAACGATAAACACAATGTATAACAAAAAAATAATAAAGATAAAAATTTGAATTTCGACATTCGAGCATAATTGAAAACATATACGCATACACACGTAAAGCAACATTATCTTAGTTATTTTCTATTTAGTTAATAATATTTCAAATTCTAATTTTCATTTAAGCCGACAAGGATAACAGAATCATTTTTAGTTCAGCTTTACTAATTTTTTTGTCTCGATTAACATCGCAACCATTTAATAATGAACGTTTAAATTGTTGTAAATCTTCATTATCATAATCCTAAAAGTAAGAATTTAAATATCCATTAAATATATGGAGTAATTAAGTAATCTGTTTTTTTTTATATGATTTTTGTACAATGACATTATTTGTGACAAAAAAAAACAAAATAGAGAAAATTACAATTTTATATTCATCGACTCGAGTCTTATTTGAGATGAAGAAAGAAAATTTAATAAAATAGTAATCAGAACATTATAATTTATATTATTTTCAGTAAAATCTCTTTTTCTCTCATATTTTTTAATAATTATTTGAGAATGAAAAACAAAAAGTCTATTATAAAAATGGCAAATCTTTCTATTCTTACGTGAAGGTCAAATTAGATCATAAATTCTGTCACTTTATAATAGATTATTTACTTCAACTAAACATACTTTTTTGACCAATTGTATTAAATCATTAACAAAGCCATCGAGTTCTTCTTCTTCAATAATATCATTTCTGTCCTATATACAAAAAAAAAGAAAAGAAATAATAAATTGTTTGTAAGTTAGTTGTATTTAAAAGAGATACTCTGACATATGTTTTATGTAGTTTGAATAAAAGTCATTTTAACTATAGTTGATAATAAAAATTTGGTATGTGAAAAGTAAAAAAAAAAAAGGTTCATATGTCGGCTAAGATAATCCTGTTGAATTNCGATGTTAATCGAGACAAAAAAATTAGTAAAGCTGAACTAAAAATGATTCTGTTATCCTTGTCGGCTTAGATAATCCTGTTGAATTTGTGACAAAATAATATTAGGAAAAAAAGAATTTATTTTTTAAAAATCAACATACTTTATCATATAATTGAAATACACGATCTAAATCTTGTGAAGTAATCGATGCATATCCCTGAAAGAAAGAAAAGTTGAAGAAAAAAACACAGAATCAAAAGATATATATTTTTACCTTAAAAATTGGTCTTAATAAAAAATTTTCTTTGACAGGTAAGAGTCTAAAAAGAAAAAATGTCAAAAAGACATTCATTATTCCAGGAGAAGTGTTCCTATTTTGAGAAAAAAAAGAAGACAAGACAATCGAATTATTCTTGTTGTTTCAACAAACGAGAAAATGAATTTCTAGACAGGACATATAGACATTCTTACTTTGTCATTTCACTAAATTGTAATTTACCATCACCATTTGTATCAAAAATCTGCAACTTTAAACAAAAAATAAAAACGAAAATGATATAATATTAAATAACATAATATTATCTTAATATTAGATTCTTACAATTGTATCAGTATATTCAATTAATTTTTCTTCTCTTATTGGCTCGTATGCTTTACCACCTTTTCGTTTTTCCAATAATGTTTTAATAAATTGTTTTAATTCATCTGCTTCAATATAACCACTACAATCAATATCAAATTCTTTCCATACTTTCATAAAATCTACACTTGATTCTAATGGATTATCTTTTCGAAATAATAGTAGAAAATTTTCTTCAGTTGGTAGAATTTCAGCTAACTAAAAATAAAATAAAATAAAAAATGATTTTTAATTTATTTTAAACTATTTTGAAATGAAAATAATAAAAAAAAAACAAAAAAAAAACTTACTTCTCCAATTTCAATTTTACCATCGGCATTTTCATCATAAGCTTCAAGAAAACATTCTTTAAGTTCATGTAAAACACTGTCCGGAATCAACTGCAATCATAAAAAGAACAAAAGTTTATGTATAAATAGTAGTGGACAACAAATTTGAAAAAAAGATTATTATTTACCTCTGGTCCCACATCAGTCAGATTAACACTTGATGCTAATTCACGTAAAAGGTCATCTAATTCATGACCTTCAATAAATCCATTTCCTAAATTGAAAAATAAATCTTTATTTATTGTTAAAAAATGTCTATAAATGAAAAATTATTACCATCTGTATCATAATGACTCCAAATTTCCATAAATTGTGCCGCTGTTAACTGTTTTAACTCTTTACTTTGTTCATCACGAAATTGTCGAAGAAAATTTTCGTTTTTTCGTTTAGTAGCCATATTGATGTATATACCTATTCTACAATTAGAAAGCATGCCATTTTATATATTTTGATGAAAATAATTGACAATAACTCTGAGAAAAAAGTGTATGCATGTCAAAATTCAACGAGTATAATAAGAAGAGAATATAAAGGAACATATTTTAAAAAAAGAAAAACTCTTCATTTAAATCATTTATAATCTGAGTATTTTTTATGACAACTAAGATGATAATTATGTAAGACATATAGATTGACATAAATTATGCAAACCTTCAACTTTTTAGATTAAACATTCATTTTTTACCTAAATATATTAGGGATATTCTAATTCACTTATTCGTTGACGATCTTGCAATAGTTCTGTTTGAAGCGCTAGAGGAATGTTTCTCATAAAATACAACTTGAACTTCAGAAACAAACAAGAATAGTGGTGAAGTCACTGTCTAATTTCTCAAATGAAAATATTTTTTTCGTAAACGTAGATAAAACAAAAGCACTACTTGTACATAACGTCGTTGCGCCAAAACATCCTCTTGTTAAATATTGTGGAGCTGTTGTAGGCTAAATTAGAGTTTAATCAGATTTTAAATCTGTCTGAAAATTTGCATAGCAAATTTGAAATTGGAATTTTGCCAAGGCAGATTTAAAATTTGACTAGATTATAATTTGCCTACGACAGAATCATTATAAAATTTGTTAAAAGATACAAATGTCTACGTGTGGAAATAATTGTAAAGTTAGATTGGAGACTTTACACAACGAGGATAAAAATAATACGAAATATATATAATGCATTCAAAATTCTATTCAGAGCCATCCCTATCTCAACTCTACCTAGTTGTCGCATATTGTTACTCTATGCTTTTATTCTTCCTCATTTTATTTGATCGATTAATATCGAATATGTTTATTGTTTAGGTCTTAGAATAGTTTTTGACTTGGATAAATGGGATGATATGATATGATTCCTTAATCCTGTGTCAAATTTTTCTATTTTTAAACTATCTCTGTTGTTGTTGTTGTTAAAACAGAATATGCGTGTGTGAGAAGATAATAATATGTGTGTAATACGAATTTTTTTCACAAATATTTATTAATTTTCTTTTTTACTTTTTCGTTTATCTTGGTCATCTCTACTATCAGAGTAGCAGCTCATTATTTGTGCAGCTAGCGATTAATTTTACTTTGTCAGCCATCTATGAGACAATAAACTGTTTCATGTTATTAAAAAAAAGATAAATTATGCAAGCTAACAAAAAAGTGGATCACGTATGCCATTATGATGTGTATCAAACAATATAATGGTCGAGCACGCTAGAAATGATGAAGTATTTTCACTATGGTTAGATGGATGGATCTAAGTATGTTTCTCAGATAAATTTCGTGATCTATTCTGTATACTTAACAAAACTGATATAAATAGTGTGTGCTTTCCTTTTGTAGTTTTAGCCATATACCCTAGTGAAACTTCTTGTACCTAAGATCTTGGAAACAGAAATTTCAAGATTTTGAGTGGAGTAAGCCAAGATGTTTCAAGATCTTGGATTCTAGAATCTTTCATTCAAGTTCTTGGGAACAGAAATTTCAAGATCTTGCGTGAATTCACTCAAGATGTTGCAAGAGTCTGAGTGAAAAATTTTCTTTACATTTTGTTTTTATTTATGACAGTCATAGCCATCGGATATACGACAATATCGAATCATCGATTCTTCCTTAAACAACTATCGTCAAGAAGGAAAAAAATTCGAACTTATTCTAAGTGTGAAAATATTCGCTCTTATATTTACACAAGAGCGTAAAAACAGAACGATGATTCAAGAATTTCCAAGATCTTGGTACAAGAAGTCAAGAAATTACAAGATGTTCAGGACCTTAACTTCTTGAAATTTCTTGAATTTTCTTACCAAGATCTTGAATCAAGATCTTACTGAAAAAATTCAAGAAGTCATGATCTTGGTTACAAGAAGTTTCATTACGGTAGCTAAATCATACGGCAATGAGCAAATACAATCTAACTTCTCTCGTTTTCTACTTTGCCATCGTGTTTTATACCACGATAAGACACGGTAAGAATCAGTTTCTCGAAAAACAAAACACAGTGGAAAAGTAGTTTCTCATATTATTAAAAATGTGCTCTCTGTCTATATTTTTTATGATTTTCTCAATATCTTGAACTCTTACATAAATTATGTGACAGCCTATTCTTTACGTATGCTTCGGTCTGTACGCAATGATCTTTTTTTACAAGAAAACACATTATTTTCTCTGAATCACTTTAGTGGAAAAAAAACTGAAGCGAAAGAAAGTTTTAAGTAGTATATGGAATCCGTTTTGTTCACTGAGGAAGTACGCCTTTGTATTATGAGATAAAATGCAAAAGCCATATGATATGACGTCTATGAGAGCTATTCTGTCAATGGCATGACATTCTGATTACTACTAGATATAAATACTCTGGCACCTCTTTGCACGAATGAAATAGCTTAAAGACTAAGATGTAAATTTTCTACAAAAATAAAAAGTTAACTTACGATAGTTTTGATTCAAAATGTAAATTAATTAAGTTAATGTTGTTGTAATCCGAAAGTTTATAAAATTAAATAGTGCGTTGGGTATAGACGAACGAAATATTAATAAACATGACATATATCCGTTTTTTTAGATATTGTACAATTGAGCCATGAAAATATTTGCCCATATAAACATGAGTGCAACATTTACTTGCATACAAGATCAACGTGCTTCAGTAGAACTACGCGAGAAATGTAGCTGCAGAAATAGCTGTAATGCTCGCTGGCTGCCAGATTATAACGTACATTTCTCTAGTCGCATACTGATTGAAATTGTGTTTTAGCTCAATCCATCGGACACTTTATTGCCCGATTAATCAACAGCATCTAGCTGCACTGAATTGAAGATAGGTTTAATCTAGATGCAGTTAGATGAAATTTTTATATATTTCATAGCTAGATGCAAGTTAGATAAATGTACTTTTAATCTAGATGCACGTACCCACTTTACGAGTTTTTGTTTTTGTGAGATGTCATTAGTTTCTATCACACACGTACACATAACTGTCCTGAACATAAAACTTCTTATTAAGTACCAACAACTAATGAAAACGAAAGTGAATCTTTTTATGTTATTATTATTATTATTAATATTAGACATCTATGTAAAAGAAGGAAAAAAAAAGAACAAGAATAGAAATTTTCTGTTTTTTTTCTTGTTCTTACTGTTTCACCTAGTAGCAATTGAACTTAGAAAATTATGAATATTAGAATAAGTGTCAGAATATAGTATTAGATTTTTTAATAGTCCGAGTCATAAAGTGTCCATTTGAGAGGGTAACAGTTTGATAATACGTTGTTTTGTTAGTGAAAAAAGACAAAAGAACCGATTTAAAAAAAGACTGACGTAATGAATTATGAAGTGCCAGCTGGTAGAAAACGTCGTACACATCGTTTCTTTCAATTTTCCCAAAATAATTTTTGATATGTACTAATTTAAAATTATCTCCAGTAAAAATCTTAGACTAAATTATCTTATTAAGATCTTGTCCTTCTAGATCTTAATAAGACTTGATGACTCTACTTTCAATCACCCTTTTTTTTGCTCTCATTTATCTGTATAAGGAACACGAAAATATGCGTGATTCTACGGTTATTTTCCTTTCCTTGTACTTGCTCTCTCGAAAGTGTTCAACAACTTTTTAGAGAGTGTATATGTCCATTGTATCAAGGTCCATTCAGGGACCTGAGTAGGTGCCTGACATTAGGGGGGCGGGGGGGGGTGTACACAAATTTTTTTTACGGGTATGGTTATAAAAAATTTAAAAAAAATAAATTAATTATGTTTATTTTATATTATT
>CAJNOQ010000243.1:12915-60052 GCA_905250885.1 Didymodactylos carnosus
CCCCCCCCCCCCCCCCCCACGGTCCCCCTCCCCCCCCCGGGGGGGGGGGGGGCCCCCGCGGGCAACGAAAGGTTTTTGTCCGAGATAGTGTAAACTTTATTTTAAATAATTACCTTCTTACTGTTCTTTTAAATTTTTGCGAGGGTACGCACCCCCCCAAAATTCAGGTCTCTGGGTCCATTGTGGGACACTCGAAAATATGAAATTTCTCTTCATTCTTCAATACTGTTCAATTGCTGCTTTGGATAATGTGAATTAAAAATTCTCAGCGAATCTCGAATGAATATTATTAAAAAAAACGTCATCGTTCTTACTATTAAGATCCTAACAGATTCTTACTCAATCTTGACAAAATCTTAGACAGTATAATCTTAGTAAGATTTATCCAAGGTCTTAGCAAGATTCGATTAAGTCTCTGACTGGAGATACCCATATTTTAGGAAAATTTCAGTGAATACATAAGAAATTGAGAACAGAGTTTCATATGATAGTTTTACGGCATTCACCAGTATAAATGAAAACATTGTTTCACCTTTCTACCGATTCTCAATCGTAACAGAAAACATTTTTATTCATTATTTGATCCGAAATTCTGACCTAAAGATTGTCGTCACATAGAAAGATCTGTAAACGCAATGTAGTAGGTTAAGAGCTATAGATATGCTAATGCTGAGTTGTTTTCCTTGTCTCAGTTTGTCCAATGATCTCCTGGAGCCATCATTTTTTTTAAAAATGCATTTTAGCGTCATACCTAAGTGTATTCGTTGTATAAGTGTAATTAATCAACGGCGAGATAAATTATTGACTTTTTTGTTTTTTTATGGGTTATTTTTATAGCTGGAACAAAAAAAGTTGTTGGACATTATAAGTATGTTCACAACTAACAATGATCTTACGCAAAACGACATTGTAACAAATAAAAGTAAATACATAAATAAAAGTAGACAAATTATAATTAGTAAAACAAGCTATAAAGTGTCATAAAATCAATATATCTAACTTCATCTAATAAAATGTAGCAATTACGGTAAAAAGAATTTCTATCTATTAAAAATCTCATTTATTTTGATGCCAACAATTTGTACATATCAAGCATACACACAATATAAAATAATAAATCGCGTCTTATATTTTATTTACTATCTATTATCATTAGCATACTTTTGTAGTCTCTCCTGTGCGTAACTGTTCTTTAATTTGTTTTGAATCAAAAGATACAATTTTCTTGTAATTCACGATTACTTCCTATATTTTTCTGATTTTCATGTGAATTCTCGGTACTCACTCTGAATTGACGTAAGATTGAAGTCGAAACTTTTATGATATTCCCAGATCTTGATTTATAGTTAATATATGAATTCATGAATTTTACGCAAGAAAGAACTAGCAGATACTCGGAGTAAGCCTCTTGCTGAAATTTTCTCTATGATCTAGTGAAATAACATGATATCTTAATTTCAAGCAGTGGCATCAGTGACACTTTCGAATAGAAAAGCTCTAACATTCGTTTACACACCTATATAACATGTGAGTGCACGTATACAACGTGTTACTGATATTTAATCAATTTGTATTGATGATCCAGACTTTAAAGTTGCTTTGTCCGTGAACGTTTTAGATTTCAAATGATGTTTTAAAATTCATAGTTTTAGTGTTCGATTCGAACAACTGTGGTATTATTTTGTGCTTTGCTTTCCTTCTGTTCTATCCTAGTCTATTGGTATCTCTCTCTCAGATAGTATTTACGTAGCATCTAAGACATTCAGCCGGTACTAAATCATAAGACTCTTTTTATTTCCAGTTAAGGACTCTAATTTTTGTCACTTTTTTCCTCATAAATGCGTTATATTTTATAAATGTGAAACACATACGAAAAGTTGGAAATATTTTTCAAAAATGTGTCAGTTTAACTACTTACAAAGCAAATTACATACTTGTTTAAGTTAGATTCAAAAGGATGACTATTAACGTTAGTTGCCGTTTCTAATCATGAAGAAGTATTATTCAAACGAGAAATAAAATATAGATAATTAAATTTAACCATATTTTAAAAAAGAGTAGAAGAAGATGAAGAATACAATTATGTTATCTTCTTTTATAAAATATATTATTTTATTAATTAAATAATAGAAAAAAAAAATGTCTGGAAAGATATTGCAATAACTAAAGTGTAGTAAAAAATTTCTTGTTGACTATCGCGGGTAATGTAAGTGTAATTTTCTCATTGTTCGTTGATGTATATATATATATAGGAAGAGAGAGATCAAACGCTCTTTAACAAAAAAAAAAATTAAAATTTTATTCAAATACATTTTTTTTCAACTAACGTTTACCGTTCATTAAAAAAACCTATATAAAAGTATCAACATGTCTTCTTGTCATTTAGAATTACTACGTTTATTTTTCTTACCATTAATCTCTCAGTCAAAAAAAGTCGTACTAATCGTTTGATCATATCATCATTTCAAAAATTTGTCTTAAGGTATAACAGTGAACGTACAAAAAGAAAAGAGATTTTGGGGAAATTACTCTATTTCTCAATACTTGAATCTGATTTTTATAACATCACAGAACTTTTCAGTAATGTATTTTGTTTCCTATGCTGTTTTACATCACTCGACCGCGATCATTAAAGTGATCATGAATAATATAAATGTACTTAAACTATTTATTCTATTCTCTATTTTTCTACCATTTATTTTTGTTAATAAAATGACGGGAGCATTTGTTTTTCTTTCTTAGTGAAAAAAAAGTTGAAATATTTTTTCATTGTTCAGGTGTGAAAGATACAATACAATGCAATTATTAGATTATGTTCTTATTTTTACGCTTCATTTAAATAATCGAGAATATAATATAAAAGTATTAAATATATTAAATTAGCACCTTTTTTAAATATTTTCACTTGAAATAAAAGGCGGCGTAATATTTAATTTATATCTCGTTATCGTAGCATACAAACAACATCTGTTGAAATATACCGTTTCCTTCTTAGAATACAAAAAAGCACTACGATTAATTATTTTTGAATTTCATTTCCTACGTTCCACATTAAATAGATTCTTTTAAATCGCTCGATTTTAACCAGACTCGCTCTCAAAGGGATAAAATGGTGAATACGAGCCTTCGTGACAAAAACACATGTTATGTTTGTCGACCACTTTCGTTTCTGTTACCTTTGCAACTTTTTAGCTTGATTTTCAATAATCTATCAAAAAACCCTATAGTATAAAGTTTTTGGAACTAATACTAATCATGGTTTAGTTTATGATAAATTCTCTGATTCATTTTATGAATAAAAGACTAATGACCTATTGATAAAGTGGTTTTATGTGCGATAAGATATTTTCTGATTCGAACTTTAGATTTGTATCTATCTGATGATGTATATTACACGTATTTTCTTATCAAAAACTGATATTAAATAATTGACAATGTGTTCTCAGAGTTTTGAGAAAATATAGAACAAGGACAGATACAATCTTGTCTGTGTTAATCCAATTCTACTTGCTGTTCCCACACACCATAGCGATTCTCAATTATAGATCACAAATTCTAAGTTTGATGATTGTTTTCGAGTGAGTATAGGAAAAAATGATTATATTACACTATGTATATATATCTATGTATTATGTAGAGAGAAAGAGAGGGGGAATGAAAAAGCCAATTACGATGAATTTCTAACAGATCAGCCGTGAAGGAAGTTTGATAAAAAGAAGAGTTCTTCATACCCATTTTTCCCAGTCTTAAAGATCAAACATCTTAGATGAATATTTGATTTATTAAATAATCAAATATCCATACCATTTTAGTAGAAATTAAGTGTAATAAATATAATAACAACAGCTAATTTAAATTTCATATTTTTAATGTTTATTGATTATTTAAAACTTTTTAATTTTTCGACGTTTCGAACGACACAGCGTTCATTTTCTAGAAACGGAGAAAGTATTTATATATGTGTATTAATGGTTTATTTAAATTCACCCGAACAATTGTTAAGCTTCGCTTCTAAACAGTCACAAAAAAAGAAAACTATTTGATAATAAGAAACTTGTACAAACGAAATTGAAGTGTTATGTTACAGTTACAATCTTCCCTTCTCGGAAAAAAGAACACAAACAGAAAAGGATAATATACTATTTACAGAATAATTGTTAATCTTGGCAAGCAATTTTTTAAAGTTATAGTTGTGGATAGATAAAAATCATAGTAACATTGAGAATTAAAAACGAGCACATAATCAACAAACGATAAGCGATTCTCATGTATTACATTCAACAGTGTTCTACAAAGTCTACCCCCATCAAAAATTTTACATTTTTACGCAACAAAGAAGGATTTGAAGCATATTCACGAAGATAGGGAATGGAACGTTTTGGTTATATGAAATCCGCAATAATAGCGGGGTTTCTGTCTATTTGTATTTCATATATTTTCAATTTCAATATACTTAGCATCGTACCATTAGTACTTCGAGCGGAACTTCTGACGATTTAACGCTTCTAGTTGGTTTTATTTACTAACTGACAAAAATGGAAAAACGTTTGATAATGACTGGCGATACGGATGAATGTAAGCTAATCGATAGCCAACTTCTTTGCCCGTCATACAACTGGAAGCGACTCATTTGAAAGGTGTAGAAGTTTTACAAATTTTGCTTTTTATATAATCCATGTGATGAGAAAGGATAGTTTGGCGTGAAGGATAGTAGTAGTAGGTTGAATTTGGAAACATGTGAGAGCGTGTGTAACGCTGAATAATGGGGTTAACTTGACGATGAAACAAAGTCGAGTTTTTTGCAAGTTGATAGGTTATTTCCACGTTACAGAATAAGAAATAGGACGAGTAAGGACATTAGTAACTTGTTTGGAAAAATTGCGGAGTAGACAACTAGAGGACCGATAAACAGACGGAGAAAAAACACTTTTAAATCATCAGCAAAGAGATGTTCCCAATACAGATCAGAAAAAGAGTTTAACAAATGATGATGATATACGTTTTTCCAAGTGGCGGTTCGAAAAAACTAGCCCCAAACCCAGGGGGATAACTTTATTTATTCAAGCAATGTTAGTCATTTGTTTCTTTCTATTTTTAGTTTACTTTTATATATGGAGGGGGCGGGAAGGGGAAGCATCTAGTTCTATGCCATCTAACAATGTTTCATTAGATAGTCTAAAAAACAGAAACTTAGACGAACAGTTCTATAACGATAAAATGTCATTTAGTTTCTTTCTTTCTATACGTTGTTATTTTTATTTTTGTTCTTATGTCAACTATGTTTTCACTCTGTCTTTGTTTCTATATCTCTAGTTTATACACTTGCAAAGAGTATTTTCGTTTCAAGAGTTACTGTACACATACACTTCTTCCTTTTCTTGAAAATGAAAAAAACGTTGAAAAATCGAAATGTTGAAAACTTAATTAAACAGTTTTAAATAATCAACACATATCACCGAAAATAAATGAAGTTGGTTTTGAGTTGCTGAAAAGTGCTTTTTTGTATTCAGTACACCCGATAACTCAGAAAATTTCTACTTTTGGCGAGGAGTACTTCCGAAAGTTTAAGAAAAGTTTTCAAACTAATATGAATTTTTTTTTTCACGGAAATTTTTTTGCTCCATTTTGTTTCAAAAGTTTAGGGAAACTTTTGAAAGTACCCCTCGCCAAAAATAGAAAATTTTCTGGATTATCAAGTGTACTGAATACGAAAACACACTTTTCAGCAACTCAAAACCGACTCTATTTTTTTTTTGTTTCGGTAATACGCAAAATTAAAATTAGATGTTGTTATCATATCTATTAATCTTAGATGGATGCCATGTAATTTGACAAAAGAGCGCATTAAAATGTTCAAGGACAAATTTTTTTGTGAATAATATGGCTAGTCTTGAGCATAAACTAAATCGTCATAAAAATAGTGGTGCTCTTCTGGTTTTATTTCAGGTCTCTTTAATTACTATCAGCTTTTCTAAAAGTAATACAAAAAGCAAATATCTTAAAACTGATAGTAGTAGTATGGACTCTGTAAGACACTTATGCCATCTGTACTAGATGATGAAGTTTAGATTTTATTGGATGAAATTTTGTGCTCTTTGTCTGCGAAAAAATTTCAAGTTGAAATTTTCAACTTCAATAATATTTCGAAATTATCGAATAGAACCAAGACTATAAACAAAACATTGTATTAAATTTCTTCAGAAAAGGATGACGAAATTGTACTAAAATAGTCGCGATAAGATTCACTATGAATAAGAGAAGCATTCTTACCAAATGAGAATATTCAAATACATTTTCATACGAGCTGAGAATGCGATAGAACGAATGAAGTGAAATAAAATCCATAGAAAGAAAGCGCGAGATTCACATGTGTATACTAGATTAGTGACGCAGCGGCCTGACGTGAGTTGAGGATCGGTCCCATCCAAGAATGCTGTTTTTTTCGCTTTTTGACCTTTGTTTTTTAAAAAAATTAGATTAAAAACTTTAACTTTTTTCGTTCTACACATATAGATTCTCCAGACAGAAGATTCAATAAACTTATTCGTCCTGATCCCATTCAATATTAATCGTTTATTGATTAATGTATAATATTGATGGCTTCAAGAAAAATAGTAATAGGACAACTGAGACGGAAAAAACTATTTTTGCTTTTTCGGCTATTCAAAGTGGCAATTTTGGTCCTAGCACTAGTTATTTTGAATTATCTACTGAATTTGATTGAGTTTTTGTAAATTTTCGAGAAAGATCACATTTTTTGAAGGGCCTTATAAATCTTTCTGGAATAATAATCTTCCATTTGATTTTACGACTATGTACGATAAAAGATCAAATAATTGCAACAAATACAATGAATAAGTTGAAATGAACAAAAAATAGGTGATTGTATCGATGAATATTTCTATTTTTATTCCACAACAATACTGAAGATCAGAATCGAGACCGTATGGGAATTAGCTGTATCAGGTTTAAAAGGAGTTATTCAATAGAATTCTGTTTTCTTTTGTACCGTAATGAAGTTACGTTTGGCTGAATCATCCATTAGAAGTTCACTGGCTATTTGTTAAACTGAATTTTAAGATATGTGGCGATTTTCTAGGAAAGTGAAGCGTATCAAATATGGAAACTTATCTCTTCGAGTTGTACCTTTTTATACTGTGTATGGGGAGAAAAATTAGAATGAATACCGGAAATAAATTCAGTATAATTATGAATACACTTTTCCTAAAGCAACTGTTTCTTCTGTTATGTATGCTGTCAAAATGGAAGTTGTTAGTAGAAAAACTGCAATATTAATTTCTTTACGTTATTATTATGACAAACACTTGATTTCATGTATAAAGCGCTGCAGAAAGTTATTAGTTCCTTCCTTTTGAAAGTTTTCTGCATCACTAAACTTATCACTGGTATTAAAATTCTTGCACGTGTTTTTGATAAAAAAGAAAATGTATTTTTAGCAGGAAAAACTATAATTTCAGATGCGAAAGAATCACCTACAGAAAGTCGTTTATATGCTAGATTCGGTGTAAGAAATTTTTATGAAACACCCTCCTGCATTTTGTTTATGCTAATTACTTTTCTTTAAGTCTTTTCTAGCAGCTGAACTATTGTTCATTTATTTTGTATCCCGGTTTGGCCTGTCGAGTTTTGTTTGTCAATGCACATAATCAGAACGAGGTTTTATCGATGTTTCAGATGCAGTAATTTTTTAGACCATTTTCTTTTCGTTTTATCAATGGCAACAAATAATTCTTCGACATCTAGTTCATTATTACAACCGATCAGCACGGAAGATTATACGTTGTATTATCAACAACAAGTTGATAATTGTAAAAAATTTGCTGAAGAAAATATTAAAGAGTTTAATGAATTTACATTTGAAAAAATTAATTTACCATGTGAATATGAAGATCATAACAAGACTTTGAATGACTTTATTACTTTGCAAGTTCATATGATACTTCTTTTTAAACTTGGCTGAATTTTATTTTTTTTTAAGTATGAGAAAAATATGCTCAACAAATGGACAAGTAAGAGTAATTTTATGACTACTGGTTTCTTTTGTTTACTTCTTCTCTTTCCCAATTTAGCCCTTCGATGAAAATGAGTGTCGTAAAGCTATTTCGAAACAAGTTACAGATACTAATGTCACTGCTGCAGATCAACAAAAAAAGTTAGTTCTATTAAGAAATCTTTCCATTAGTTCGATTTTCTTATTTTTCACAGAAATGAACATAAAGAAAAGATTCACGATCAAACGACTGTTATCGCTATTCGTTCGTCAAGTATTACTGCTATGAATCATCTCTCTCCAATGACAAATTTGAATCGTACTCGTTTGGTTCCACCATTCGATCCTGTTTTAAGTTCAACGCCAAAAATAGTGAGTTCTCTCTCTCTTTATAATGATCAGCATGGTAAAAACGTTTTTTCAGCTCATGCATCCGGCTATTTCAATTAAAATGGATATTCCAAGTAAGTTCATTTCTTGAGATGAATTTGAACTTTAAATATGTTTTATCTTTCAGTCAGATCATCGTCTCCACCACCACCACTTTCCTCAACACCCCAAGGAGTCAAAACAGCTGTAAGTCGAATGAATGTGTATTTTGTGTTTTAAAGAATTTCTCAAATAAGTATCCAACAAATTTAAGAGAAAAGAAACTGCAGATCATTTTATTTGGCAAAATAAGTTGCAAACTTTTACGTTGTTGAACACTCAAAGAAAACAAATGCTGACATATTTATAAAGGCATTTTAACTACAGAATAATTCAGATATTCGTTAAAACACGTTTTAGTCTACCATTTTCTTTTTTTGTATTCATTTTCAGGTACCTGTAGTACAACAACAAGTACCAAGTGTTATTAATGACGATAAGTTTGATGAACCGATCAAAGAAAACAAAAAACGTAAAAAGAAATTAGAAAAGAATGATGAATCGATCACTTCAAGTATCCGATTACCACCTAAAATTCTACATAGTGAAGAAATTGTAAAAAGGACCGATAATATTCAGCAACAAAGCTCTCAGTCAGCCGTCATTCAATCGGAGGAAGCTAAAATACGCTCCGATAACCTTACTGATAATATTCAGGCAACAAAAAAATGTGCTCCACATGGAAGAGCGAAAAACGTTGTTGTGGACTTACCTCCACCATCAAGAAATATGTTAACACGGGCGAAACAACGGGCGTCAGTTGATATTCAAGAACCAAGTATTCAAGAAAAGACAACAAAAATACCTCGTAGCCGTAGCAAAAAACAACAAATTCATGCCGATGAAGCATCAGCAGAGACAGCTGCAAAAAATAGCGGAAGCAATCCGAAGCACCCTGCATTGCTGCCAACAGTCACTCAAACAAAAGATGATGAACTGTCTAAGCAATTACCTTCATCAACAAGTTCGAAACATCAAGCATTTCTTGGTTTACAGTCAAATACCGATCAAAAAACAAAAATACGTGCTCGTGACAGGGATCAAGAAAATAATGTCGATCAAGTCTCATCAACGATTGCTTTACAGAATGAGCCACCACTGTTGGCAATTTCAGTATTAACAAATGAGCAAGGAAATATTGAAGAAACATATAAAAAACATTCAATACGTTCTTCACACACAAAACGAGAAACGTCAATAGATATCCAGCAATCATCAGAGTTAAACACACAGGCTCTCGACAAACAGTCGAACTGTCGTTCAACACGTTCGTCGAAAAGAAAACTTGAAGTTACTGCACAAGCAGGTACCAATGATACATATCCAAAACGTGGCCGTGAAAGAAAACAACAAACCAAAGTCGATCAAGTATTAAGAGAAAAAGTATCACACAAGTCAGCGAATATTCAGCAATCATTAGCTGTAGCAGATCATAACACAAATCTTCCACCGACAGTCCCCAAAACAAAACGTGCTCTACGGGGAAAACCAAAACTATTCGAAAAGAGCGTCTCACCTTCGAAAGTTGACAACAATCAACACAAATCTGCACTACCTAAAAAATACGATTCGTCAGCACCAATAACAAATGTTTTCAATGCGCCACCAGTTGACTTTTCTTTTCCGCCGGTAGACCTAATCGTTTCACCACCAAAAATCATTCGTCTTGGGCGTAAACGGACAAATAATCATAACCAAGTATCTTCTCAAATAGAATCGTCGAACACAACACATTTTCGAGATAAAAAAGATGATAAAGCAATAGATAAAAAGGATGTTTTAGTCAATGCAGCTTCATCATCAACTACCACTACCATTAGTGTAACAGCTAGAGGGAAAAGAAAGCGAGCAGATTTATTAACAACAACTGAACTTCCTCAATTACCACTACCACCAAGTTCATTGAGTGTGAAAGCATTTCTTAAGAATAATCAAGAAAAACGACCAGCACATAGTAGACAGAATGAATCAACATTAGACAATCCATCACGAAAAAGGCGAATAGTAACAGTTAATTCTCAACAAAATCCATCAGCAGCACGAATTGATATGCCTGAAATATTTCTACCATCGATTCATGATTATACCAAAGATAAATTTAAATCTCCAGTTAAACGGTCATTACGTTCTAAAAAAAATGATGCACAAGTCATCACGTACAGCCCGTTAACACGAAAACGACGAGTACCAACAGCTAATAATCAGTCGAGCTCTACAACCAATCAAGTTGTCCAAGTTCCGAGAACACAATGTATAACGAAAACCAAAGGAAAACGTACGTGTACAATATGCAATAGTTATATTTAAAGTTTGTATAAGACTTTTTCATCTCATTCTCATGGCTTCATATTAAATTTTGTTTTAACAAAAAAGTTTATACCTATGATTTGTATATGTGACTTTGTTTTGTTAAGAAAAAGTCAGATTAGTTAAATTATGTCTTGTTGTAGAAATGAAAACAACATTTTTCGTACTTTTTATATGTAAATGCTATTTTACTTTTTCTCTGAATAGAATAAAATAAATGGAAATTTGAGTTGATTCTAATGAGTGGATAGCGCAATATTATCAAAAGAAATTACTGTAAATTTGTGTATATATATAATTGCTTTATTTAAGTTTTTAGGCAGCTCGCCCCTAACATGTGACAGCTGTGACATTTAACATTAAAGAACATTGAACATTAATAATGTCTAATAGCAAATCAAAAAAGTGTGTTTCCTCTTTTGCCATTCCCTCGTGTTCTTTGAGGGGTGTCCTGTTGGTAAGTGCGGGATGAAGCGATCCTCTTGATGTATCAAAAAGTACATTTTGACTGATTTGTGTTGAATATAAGATTCGAACGCCTCTGGGGTAATGATTAGAGTTTTGTTAAGAAATCTTGAGCAGAATGAACGTGCTCGTTCCTGAACCGACTTGACTGTTGTAGACCATCTGATTTCATTGTCTGACGCGTCAGCCCATAAAAGAACAGCTCTTGATTTAATATCATTCTAAAACGTTCTGTCTCTTACAGTAACTGATTATTGATGGTTTTTATATTCAGACAATGTGAATTATTTGAAAACTATCACTCAAAGAGTTGTATAATCCTGGTAAATATTATTTATTTTATAATGAGCATAAATTCTTCAGTTACATAAAATACATGTGCAGTTTCAAGAAGCCTAAAAAAAGAAAAAAGAATTGGTTACTATAGCAGTAACAGACACAAAAACACAAAGAGATAATGTCACAGGAGAGCTATGCTGCCATAATAGAACATTGTTGAAAATAAACAACAATAAAACAAGCAAAATTAAAAAAAAAGAATCAGATACAAAGATTTCTCAATATTAATATATCAACAAGAAAAAAAAGTCAACATTATTTTCTTAGACTATTAAGGCCATTCATGTACCTATACTCTGTAAAATAAAAAACAGAGATCTAGTACTAGAAATGAAAATGAAAAATAAAAAATAAGAAGAGTATATAAATATCTGATCATTCTTTAGAATTTCGTGTTAAAAACGATAGTAAAATAAAGAGAAAACGAATTATTATCATTGGATGGATGGATTTCTATGTGACTAGTTAGTGATTAATTGTTCTAAATGAAATCAAGATGACGGTGGTACAACTTGCGGAGAAGAAGACAGTGGTGCTGTCGGAGTAGGTAATGGACTTAGGGACGAAACAATATCATTTGCTCTATCTTCTGTCGTTTCATCTGGAATATTTAAACCAGGAGAGAATGGATCACAAATACGATTTATCCAAGGTGTAGTATTGTCTTTGTAAAGTGTCATCCACACACCACCATGCTGATACTAAAATAAGCAGAAGCAAAAATGTTATGATAATAATTACTTCTTGTATAAATTCCAAGATGGTAGCATGAAAAATACTTACCTTGACCTTACATCGTTGTGGAACTATTTCTCCTGGCAATCGTTCAATCCTTAAAGCATAGATTTGTTCGTTGGAATTTTTCGTTCGAACTGTTATTGAAAAATTAAATGCTCTAAATGAATGAAAATTATAATTATTTTGATTAACTTAGACTTTTTGATAATTTACTGTGTGTCGAAATCCAATGTTTTTGTTTCGCTATTGATGGGAACCTTTTTAAAACCGCTAAGTAATCTTCGACGTACACGTAATTCTGGTATAGCCATATAAACTAATACGCGACGTTGTCCTACTTCTTGAACAACAACTACAGCATAAACATAAAATCTTGGATTATTAAGAATTATTATAATCTTAGAAAATACTAACAGCTTGGAGTAATTTCGCTAGCAGCGCCTTCACGATTCATTTAGATTTTACTGTGGTGGTAAACAAATTTAAAATGCCTATACGTAAAATAAGACCAGCATTATTTCTATTAATCTAAAATGAAAATAAACTAAATAAGAAGATCGTGGTCTTATTTTTCTTATTCACTAAGAATTTGAGAAACAAAATTATACTGTTTCTCAGTAGTTTACTGTCAAGTTAAGCTATAAAAATATAAAATTAAAATGAATATCATTTATTCATTTCCAAAAACGTCGTTGTCTTTCAGCTTTAAATGCCGTCTTCTACACCAACGAGATTAATATAGTGTTACAGACGAGTTAAATTCAGAGACGGCGCAGCGAGTTAGTAGCTATGAAGACGAATTTTTTTGAAAAAATTGAAGGTAAATATTGAAAGAATCTTCTGTTATAAAATTGTCTAATTTTATCTACTTTGACCCAACCAATATTAAAAGTAAGTGTGAGTAATTAGGAACGAATAGAGATTCAACCCTCGTTTCTTTCTACTTCATCAAATATACACATTTGTAATAAACAAGGATGAGGAATGTGCAATCAACATGATGCATAATCGGATTATTAGTGACGTAATGTACTTACAAAAAAGAAGGAACGTTGAGACCAGAAGGATCGTAGTTTTGAAATTTAATTTTTTGGAGACTTACTCTTTTAGAATTAAAAGAAAAGAATGTTCAAACAGTTAAGATAAGATAAGGCGCCCACGATTCAAAACTTATACACTTTTTTTTCTCGACAATTTACACATGGTTAGAGAACTCGTTAAGCTGATTCTGAATATATGTGTTTCACCCTTCAGAATTACTTTTGGAGAGAAAAATTTGCAAACAACTGCAAATTTGGCTGTGATCGAAAAATCCATATTTTACGATAGAATTGAACTTTATTAAATTATGTATATTATGCTTTGTAACCTTATAATTTCTTTTCTCTTATTCATCATGAAAAACTGAATAAGAAAACGTTCTTTCGATGCTTTTTCTAACTTTTCAACCGAGATTTTTCCGAAAAAATCAGAGTTGTCCAAAGATCCTGAAACACACATCAATCAATTCAGTTTTTCATGCAGATTTCGTATATTTTCGACCACAGCCAAATTTGCAGTTTTTTTTGCAAATTTTTCTCTCCAAAAGTAATTCCAAACGCTGAAACACATATTCAGAATTAGCTCGACGAATTCTATCTAACCATCTGTAAATTGTTGAGAAAAAAATACTGCTAAAGTTTTGGATTAGGAAGCCTTACTTCACATCAAATGCAAACGCTTGAAGAAATGATTCACATTCGATACAATATTTAACTTTTTAAAATAATTGTTGTGATATGTTATTTCTTAGTGGTGTCTTATTACATTATATTTGCCAAAACACGACCAACAAAAAACGACCGAAGACTTTTTTTGATAAACGAGGCAAAGAATGGGTGTGTTTTTGTCCATTAAGATTTGAGAAATGTGAGCTTGCTTATGCATCGAAGAAGAAAAAAATCATGACATTTAGGTACACGGTGATATAGAGATAACGTCTGTCATGGTAAGCTGGATATAGATAGTTCATTTAATTTGCTGGATCGATTGATGTACTCTCGTTTTTTTCTTTGAAAAAAGTTGTTATTGACAGAGAAGTTTAAAATATTGTCAAACTGTGTTAAGTTAAATAGACTGATATATGACATCAACTTGAGTGGACTTTTTTATTTATCATGATGTGAGTCCCGTTTAACAATATCAAAATGGATAATACACCGTTTGAGCTACCATCGGCAGTGGTAATTCGGCCACGTGCATACAGTCGATCTATTACATACGAGTTAGGATATCTTTCACAACAAATTTAAGCAAAACCAAATTGTGTGATTGAATTTTAAATTGTAAGTAGACTCGTACGAATAGGCCTATTTAGAAGAGTAGAATAGGGCAGATTAACTTTTGGCTTCTAAATAGCTATTAGCGTTTAAGTAGTTTCAGTTACTATCAGATGGCCATTTGCATTCAACAGTTCTCAGACATTCAGCATACAAATGCCAACTGCTTTGTTCACATTTCAGCTATTATGCATGTTTGTTTGACGATGTTGTCTGTTCGATTTGTATGGTATCTAATATGGCACATTTAACTATTGCTGTTGTTTGTTTTCAGAGTGGATAAATACAATTTTTTAACATTGCTGAAAGTATTTTAACAAATTATTATTTTATGTTTTATAGAAAGAAATGTTATCGAGTGACACAACGACTTATCATATGTTTCAAATAAAAAACAGTAAGCTACAATGGAAATGATTTTTCGCTTCCATTTTTTGGTTTGGTTATTTTTCCTTTAAGGAGCATTACCCTAGTGAAAGTACTCATATGATGAGTCGACTTTTACTCATAATTCGTCCATGAGTACTCATATTAGTACTACTATCATTATATATACTCAGTTACTCATGTGAGACTCAGAAAATACTCACCGTTTTATTTTGCTAAACTGAAACTGTTTAAAGAACGTAGAATTTAGTGAAGAAACATAGAATATTTATATTATTATTTCCTCACTGGTCTCTCTGTATATAGTCAGGGATGGACGCGTCTATGACTAGACTGGTAGTCCTAGTCTGACTGCCTGAGATCACTCCTCTATATAAAAATATCAGATGAAAAATACTCATGAGTATTTTGCCAAAAGTTATATGAGTACTCAACAATATCCAAGCGTGAGTACTCAAAGTCGTACCCACAATACTCGTTATTTACTGATGAGTACTCATATGAATACTCAATGAGTTAAAAAATGTGTGAGTACTCGGGACATTTTTCAGCAACTTTGAGTACTCACACATGAGTGTATTCACTAGAGTATATAGCGTTATCAATCGCTTTCTGTGTATTTTGAAAAGATTCCAGTTGCCAGTAGATTTACATCACTCACTGTTTATCGATTTTTAATAAGTGAGAAAAATTCATTTGTATTATTGGACAACTGCTTAGTTATCCAATTAGATTAGTTTCTAAATACTAACGACATGTTTTCTTCTCAGTTAAAACTAAAAATAATTTTGTTTTCGTTGGTTGCACAATTGTTTACACTGACTGTTGTTTTTTTTTAGATTAATGCTTGTACAGCTCAGCATCAGTTGAACCCATATTCTTCGTCAATATCAATGTGACAATCGTATTTGGTAAACCTTTGCTTTATGTAGTTGTCTACCTTTGTTAATGGAATATTCAGTAACGATATATTTTTTATAGCAGTATTATATTTCTTATATTCTCGATATTTTTTCTTGTTCGAAAATAATTGAAATGATGTTATTGTTATTGTTATTTTATTTTTATTTTTATTTTGTAAAAGGATAGCTTGATGCTCATTCTCTTTTATTCTTTCCTTCATAGAGACGAAGACGATAATTTAAGGTGCTATTTTTTCATCTCCTTCTATTGTTGACAGGAATATTGTTGATTTATCGTCATTACTCGTCTGCAATGAGTATGGTGAAACGGCTCCTTCAAGATAAATTCTCACTGGTATATTGAGTTTTGGTACGAGACAATGAAAGAACGCTCTGAAAATCCATGAGCATCCTAAAAGAGTCATTATCCAAAAACAATTTTCCGTAAAATACCACGAACATAGATAATTATCTTCTCCCTCATGTAGAAGACAAAAACCGTTTTGTAATAAAGAATTTTCAGTAAATTGAAAACGAATTGCACGACTAATTTTAGCTAATTGAATGAAGTTTTTGTTAACATCATTTATGTTTTTCGATGCTTTTCTTAATTTATCTTCAATACGATTAAATTCTTGTATCATATCATTATTGATTATTCTGCTATCTTCACCTACCGTAAGAAAGAAAATTCAAAAGAATAAAATAGAAATGAATGGAATGAGAGACAATATTTTACATTTGTCTGTCCGTAAAAATCTGTGTATTTCAACTCCAAACGAGAGAGAAACAAATATTTAGATTAAGAATTTATAATCAGTTTCCTATTATTACCTGCTATAATCACATCGAATGTAATAAATAATTGATATAAACGTGTTTTAACGATTTCAAAAGCGTCAATACTCAGTCGGTAGGTTTTAACTGGGAACAGTGTTTCAGTTAGTTGTACACTTCTATAATAAAATGATTGTAATCGTTCTAGTATTGATATTTCATATATTTTATAATCGATCCATTTTTGTCGAATTATATTATAGTAATTTGTTGCTGTGACTGTGATGTATGCCATTAACTTCGGTGTTGACTTTTGTATTTGTCCTAATTCACATCTGACAACATCGGCATTGATGACACGTTGAAGAAACTGTTGTTCAATACATCCACGTGATTCAAATAACATGAATACATAACATAAAATAATTATTAGCAACATGAAAATACTATAAATAACTTTGCCAACATTGTTAAATTCAGTGGCGTTCAGTAGAATGAGTGTCGATATTAATAATATCCAAAATATGACGTTACATATCAACGACAGGATACGAGCATGACGATTAAAGGATGTTTTACCTAACAGTTTCTGTTTATATTCATTAGAAAGCAATTGTGTTATGGAAATATCGGATTTTGTTGATCTTGTTGCATTATTATTATGAACGATCACACTAATCATTAGAACAAAAAAATGGTAGAAAAAATATTGACACGTAATAAGGTAATGCATTGACATCGCAAAAGAGAAGAGATTATGATGTTTTGAAACGAATACATGATTTATTAACTTTAAACTTAGACTAAATAACTCTTGAACACAAGGTAGATATTTGAGGCTGGTTTTCCGTTTATTAAGCGCCAATCTCAACAAAAAAAATTGATTTAGAAACGAGTTAATCCTATAAAGATCTCGTCCTTGTCGCTTTACAATGACTTTTGTTTAGTGACTCTTTATATTTATATTCAAAAACGCTTTTGTGTCATAGACTATCGCACTCTCTAAAAAACCAAGTCCTAGAATTCGATGGCAAAAAGAAATTCTAGAATTGCAACAAAAGAATTTAATCTTTTTATGAGATAATTGCTGTGAGGTGATCAGTAGAGAAAATTATATGACATATGCCTATACAAATAAAATATTTCTCAAATCAAGATATGATTCGATTTTACTTGTTTTGATACGCTTTCCCAGTCGCTTCTCTCAAGATCTATTGATTGAATTTTTGAAACTAACTTGTACAAATAGTGCTGACAGTGAAACTTTTAGTGTTATGTCATCAAGAATGTTTCATTTGTTTGTTGTTATTCTCAAAAATTGAATGACAGTACCCTATTCAATTGTTCTAATGAACTGACATAGTAATTTATGTATGTCACACAAAGAAATGGTTAGGTCTTAAAGCTATATGTTTTCATTGTAGCATGTATCATCGTTTCCATTATCTCTTAAATGTGCAGTTTCCTGAAGGTAAAGAGCTATTATCAATTTAACATTCTATAGCAAAAACCTATGGGTCTAAATCTATTCAAAACGGTTTTATTCTAGTTTGATGCTTGTTACACTTGAAAGAAACAATTAATATTTCAATTGTCTGATTCTAAATTTGAATATTAACGTTAAATGAGAGATATCAATTAATTTTATTATACGAATTCTTCGTTTGTTGTAGAGCTACGTTTGAAACCGGAAACGATTTAGGTATAATATTCACTCTCTCACATTCTATGCATATATCATTATCGAGAGACGGTTCTTAACAAAAAAAATTCTCGTTCATTAAACACATGTGAGAATATGTAGATGGTTATTAGTTGTATATACTATACGTGATGTTGAAATAGTAATTTTGTTGCTTTTAGGCTAAAAAGGAGTTTATTCATCTATATGTAATGTAGAACGTTGTTAGATTTGTTTTTCGTTTCTCTCTCTCTCATTTTATTCAGATATACCGGATTGTAAACGAAACAAGAATGTTTTTCTCGTACAGAGTTCAATATAGAAGTCAAGGATATACAATTGAACATAAAATATTACAATAGACTTTTCGCTCTATCGATACGTGTATGCATATGTAAATCTCATAATAAACAATAAACTAGGCCCAATTAGATAAATGACAACGACGAAAGCCCATGAACTATAATTAAACGTCGTTTGATCAAATATTAATTGGTAGTGGTAACTGTCTATACAAAAGGCCAAATATAATCCGTGATGAATTTAATTATCTAACAATTTATGTCGTTGTCGATGAAAAAAAAAATGATTAAACTATCCACTCGAAACATGACTTTATACAACGCAATTCATAAAAGAAAAAATAACAGACTTAATTGAAAATATGAACATATACTCAAAAAATTCTCTTTGTTGTTCTCTTCTCATCTAATATTTTAATTTCCTTTATGCATTAATACTCTTTTCCGCAACAGAAGGTAAAACTTACTAAACGATAGATACGTATGTTCATTTATTCAACGCATTTTTCTCAAATAGACAAGGTTAGTTTCTTTACTATTTTTCAAGGTAAATACTTGAAATAATAATAGAAGGTAATGAAAAATTTTTTTATCTATTATTAGCACTTATCCAACTATCACATTAGATAGAGAAGATTTTTTCCCATATAAGATATCGTAATTTTGGCCTATTTCGCTCATCAGAGATCTTTCTAAAACTCGCTTTTGCAAACACATATCTTAAACGTAGTATTAAACGATGAACAAGATCGGCGGCATGTAATCAACGAAA
Source organism: Didymodactylos carnosus (assembly GCA_905250885.1). NCBI lineage: Eukaryota > Metazoa > Rotifera > Eurotatoria > Philodinida > Philodinidae > Didymodactylos > Didymodactylos carnosus. Next base: position 32,344 of record CAJNOQ010000243.1, read on the forward strand.
GGATATGTACACGTCTTTTAATTAGTGAAATAATCTATTTAATATATTAAAATGACATGTTCATGTTAATTGTACAGCTTAGATAGACAGAAAAGAACTGCAGTAGACAATTAGCACGTATGAACAAGAAACTAGACATGAATATATTCGTTACATTGATTTATAGAAAGCAAAGATGGCAATTGTCTGCATGTGTATACGAAAAGGGATTAACAAATTAAAAAAAATAATACACTGTGTAAGAATCGAAAGTATAAAGAAAAAAACACACATATCATTTGATCCGGTAAGGGTACCATTACGAGCATATTCTCGACATGTATGAGTATTAAAATAAGATGATAACTTAGAAATTCAACAAAAAAGAAAAAGAGACTCGAATCGGTTTTACAACTAAAAAACAAAGTAGACATAAATTTTAATGTTTTTTTTCAAATATCTTTTGTTACATAGTTTATTACTGACAAAAAGATTTTGTTTATCCAATTGTCGTCATTTTCCAGTCATCCTTTACATAAATGCGCAAAAGAAATAAACTTATGGGTAGTTAACATAAAACAAAATTTTTTTAAACAGATTTCGTTTCTTTCTTAGAAGTACCTTTTTATTGAAGCCATAATGTTTTTTTTCATTAGAACTATGAGACACACGGGGTGTAATATCTGAGTGAAAACAAAAAGTACAAATGGCAGATTGAAAATTGAAGCCTCCTATATTAAAGTTAGTGAAGACTATCGAGATGTATCTGGTGAGAAGATAGGAAGAATAATATTTGGTAATAATTTTGTTGTAAAAGGGTATAAAGATGAAAAATGTTTTTGAATAAGAAATTAATCATAGTTTGTTACTCTTGCGACATAATCTTCTCATAAAACGAACTTTTGCTTTTATTTAAAAAACACATATTTGATTGTGTTTTTCTCATTTAGTCCAGTTTACTGGTTTTCGTCAAAAAACAACCACATTATTTTTAAACTTTTATACAGCTTCCTTATATACGTTCGATTCTTGAAGAAAAATGTCTCAAAATCAAAATTGCATTATATCTGCAGATAGGCAAATAAAAAGAAAAGAAAAACTGAAGAATGAAAAAAAAGTAAAATAATAAATGGTCATGTCTATTTTAAAAAGTTTCTATTTATTCTCTTCAGTCATGCTTACGATCACTAGAAATAGAAATAAAACCGTACGTATTAGAAAACAATTTTAATCACGAACGTCCAGACATCAGCATTTCTAAAATCTAAAACAATCCCCCATTACTGACCTTGTGAAAGCAGAGCAACATGACTGGGAGATTATTTTTTTTTCTATTGCTTTTTTTCTGGGAAATCTTTATGTGGAATGGAATGTGCTTTTTTGTTTTTATCTTGAAAAATTTCAAGTACGAGGAAGAAAAACAAAAAAAGAATAATCATTTTTTGTTTTTTAAAATTTCAATTCTTTATTAAATAGCTCCAAGTTATGTTGTTGTTGTGTTTTTTTTAAACACACTCGGTTGTTTTTTGACAAGGTGAACGAAACAAAAACAGAGGAAAAATAGAAAACGAAGAACTCTGCAATTATTAGTTCCATCGCGTTACGGGATGAAAAAGTAATCAGGTGTTATTATTACTTTTCAATTGTAGAGGTATTTATAGTATAATATAAACGATGTTTTAAAGTGAGAAAAAAAATGAGAAAAAAGTATTCATGAGTAATATCTCTTATAAAAAAATTTTCTTTTTCGCCAATCTGCGAAGCTTTCTTACGAATAAACCTTAGAGATTTCTATTTTATATAAATGATAGCTTTCAAAAACACATAGTTAGAAAATCGGTCATCTAGTCACTCCAACAGTACATTTAACGTTTGTTTGCATGAAAGTATATATATTATAAAGTTTGTTACCTTTGATATTTGAATCTGTCTATCTGTGTTAGTGAATTGTGTTTTTTTTAAGAAGCTTTCAAAAGAAAATTATATGATGCTAATACCCTACACAAAATCCTACGCACTTCTCGTCTATTTCTTACTAGGATCTTACAGGATCCTGACATTTAGAATCCACCTAATAACTTTGTAACAGAATCCTAAACTGCTAGGATTCTACTAGGATTTCGCTTAAGTTTGTTTTAGGATCCTAACAGGATCTTCGAAAATCCTATGAATTTCGGGTATACCTGATTTCATTAGGATTTTGTTAGTAGCCTATTTACTGCCCTGAGAAGTTTTGAGAACAATATCGTAGCATAAGTATACGAAAGTTCACGGTGGATAGAAATTTCTCGTTTGACTTCTAAGATTTATTCAGTTGAAATCAATTTTTATGAACTGTTTGTTGATAAAAACAAGTAGTTATTGTTGCTGTACGTCTTTTTAGTTCAAGTTTTGTATAGAATGTAAACGACACAACTCTCGCGTACAGTTCTTAGTAAGAGAAGAACGAAAGAGAGAAAGAAAAACGACTTTTTTGTTTCGTTGACAAGTGATTTATAAAAGCCATGCATATAATAAACTTTTTTTCCTCTTTTTTTTAGTATATACTGTAATCATAAAAATCGTTAAAGAAATTACTATTTGACAAAGATGAAGAAAGTAAGAAAATGAAGAAAAGAAAAATGTCGTTTGCTGAACAAAAACGTGTTGTTTAATCTGTTTCTTTTCTTTTTTCCATCGTATACTTCAATTATCGTATACGCTTTCTTTGAATCTTTTTTTCTTCTATTTTATTGTTTCATTTATATGATCAATTAAATTTCAACCTGAACTATTCTCTACACATTATTATTATTGTTATTATTTTGATTATATCACCTAATTATTAGAAAATAACCATAATATGTCTCGCGTTGCAACACAACCACGTAATACACTCACTCAAAATGGTATATCCTCACAACAACCAACGTTACCATCTTCATCGTCGTTCACCACAAATTCACGTAACAGCAATGTTACCGTTAAGAGTGCCGCACCACCATTGGCAACAAAAGAAACTGTACATGCGTGTCCATCATGTAACAGTGAATATAAAGATCCTCGCGTTTTGCCTTGTACGCATACATTTTGTTTACAATGTATCAGAGATAAATTAGTTAAAAACAATCGTGTCACATGTCCACGATGTCATTCCGTATTCGCTCCCTTCGATGAACAACAAGCTCTTGATTTACCAAAAAACATGATTTTAAGTCAAGAATGGAAGGCAACAAAACAACTTCCACCACAGAAAAAAAATTCAGGCGTTACCTACGGTTCAAATGCTAGTATAAAACCTACACTAAATAATAACATTACGTCATTGACACCACCATTATCAAATAAATTACAACAAAAAAAACAACATATACCTACATTGCAGCCGACAACGATCCATTATCAACCTGCACTGGATATTACTGTACACGATCGAACATCGGAGACACCATCTCGCACTTCGTCAATAATAGGTAGTGGTGGTATAAAATCCAGAGGACATTCAGTCTCATCTACAACATCTTTGTCGAATGTACGTGACAATGGTGCTCTAATTTCAAATTTACAGAAAATATTTTCAGAGGCAACAGCTAAAAGTACAAATGCAAGACCAAGTGTTAGTAATGAAAAGAATGGTGAATCATTGCGAACATTTAAAGAAACACCTGAAAAGAATCGAATTGATGATCATTATGAAGAAATCGTATGGAATTCACTTGTCAACGGGCCACCGGATGCGCCTCCTCTCCCCGAAAATTGGCAATCATCATCATCACGTAAGCCTACATCACAAAACGCTGAATATGCAACAATATCATCAATTATTAAACCACGCGGTGATGATGATGATGATGATGATGGATATGAAAACCGACACCGAACATATTCAACAGAAAAAAAATCAACAACAAATGCTGTGAATAATTTACAAGAGATTATTGCTTCCATTCAGCGACGAGGTCAAATTTCCTTCACATCATCGCCAACACAACAACGTACATCAAATATAGATTTAAAAAACACTGAATATCGAAATAATAGTCATTCACCTCGCGATTCATATACCGAAATCGAACCAGTGCAAGGTCAACAATTCTTCGATTCACAAATAAGTCGTGACTCAATTGCTACAGCAAGCGATGGACAGATACAAGCCAATCACAATGTTTCTGGTCAGTATAATTTTAACCTTAACAAACAACGTGAATCTGTAAGTAGCCAACGTGACATGCCAGTTAAACGAGCAAGTAGTCGAAATGATAGTACACTCGACGATGATGAAAATTACAATACACCGAGAGGAACGGATCGTTCACCGTCACGCCAAGATAGTTTGCAACAACAACAAGATCACGGTTATTCGATAACTTATGGTAAAAATAGTGAATATCGTACACCATCAAATCGTGCCAGTGTTTCGTCATCATACGCACCCTCAATTCATGGTAATGATCAACACCAAGATCGTCCACTATCAGCTGCTAGTTCCAATCGTCACTCATCAACCTCAAAACGTGACAGTATGCGGTCGGACTTAAAATTTCCGCCACCACCACCGCCACAATTAGAAGATCTTGATTTTGGCAGCAATAAACGCCCATCATCCGCTTCATCTTCAATAGCATCACAACGTTCACGTAATAAATATCGAACAAATCATCTTCAGACAACTGATCGTTTTAATCCAGATATAGATGTGCCACCGCCCATACAACTAGAAAATCTAGAAAGTGGCTCAACAACGCCCACTGAACAACCTACACCACGTCAACAACTTGACAGCGATCGAAACGATTATACGGAAATTATTGATCAAAGACGTATTTCAAATGTATCTGATCGACAACAACAACAACAACATCATCCTCGCCTGACACGATCTCGCACAAACTCAGATGGCGACGGTGATGGTCATTACTTAGCACCGATAGTATCCACGTCTACAGATCTTAATCATTCAACATCTCCCACACACAGCGGTCATAATAACAATCATTCTAATCGAGCATCTTCAACTTCGCTAGTCGCTTCGAATGTAACATCAAAAGTTGAAAATTTACTACATGATCAAAAACGCTTAGAACAAGAAATTGAAGAAACACTAAAACGTTTGACATATGATTATGAAGATATCAAAACACAAATTGAAAAGAAAGAGGTAGCTATACATGCTGAAGTTAAACATATCAGTACACGTTTAGATCAAGACATCACAGAACACTATTATCGTAAACAAAAAATATATTCATCTTTGGCAAATGAAACGCAATCGGTCGGTAATGAATTAAAACGTTTGAAACAAACAGATCAACGTAGTATCCAACAATTGATAACTGGAAATAAATTATGGGATAATTTAGAACAATTAGAACAGAATATTCGACAAATAAGAAATGCGGTTGAAAATGAAAAAGAACCACGTACAGCGCTCAAATTTCAAGAAGGTAGACGAGCATTAACAGCAGACACCATTGGACAAATCACGTGTAATGATGACCAACAACAACGGAATAGACGACAGACATCCTCTTATGATGATTCAGATGACAGACATAATCGAATTCAACAATTATTCAATCCATCGGTACAATCACAACTGCCAGGCGATACAACAACAGCGTTGACACCATATAAATACATCAAGATCGATCATTTGAGTAGTTTAGAACCGGAAGCTATTGCAATAGCTGACCATAGTAATAAAATATTATTAGGTATTTGTAATAAATTATTCATCTTAAATGAATATGGTGAAATATTAAAAACGATACCACTGGCACCGTCTATTCGAGGCATAGCAATATCAAAAAAGCAATCAACAAATAACATTGCCTATATTTCACATGATGAAACAGTATCAATGATTGATATTCAAACTGGCAATATAATCGATTGTGTTAAAGGTTTGTAGTTTTCTCACCAATTCTCTACTGACTATTCCACGTTACATAATTAAACTATGATAAACTACATTTTAATTCAACTATTATTGTTTAAAAATCCTAATTTTCGAAAAGTTCGGATTTTTATATTAAGTTTTTATTTCTGATGTTTAGAAACTGATGCCCATGGTCAATCGGGAACATTTCTTCCATTGGGTATCGATACGGATAATATTAATGGTCATGTGTACGTCTGCGACTATCGCAATTCATGTGTTATTAAATTTGATGATAAATTAGAATTTATAACACAATGGCGTATATTTAATCATTCTGATAATTATGATGAAGCTCGTCCAAAATTAATATCCGTTTATGGAACTAAATTATATATGATTGTTGAACATTCATGTAAACCCTATTATGTAAGTATTACTTTACTAATAAAACTTTATTATTTTGTTTTTTTCTATTAAACTTCAAGGACATATTGTTCGATTTTATATTATTTGTTTTCTAGAATCAAGGTATTGCCTATACATTTTCGTTGCATATATGTGACAATCAAAGTGGTCATATAATAAAAATAATTGATGAACAATTATTATTAACACAGCGTTTACGTTGGCCATGTAGTGTTCAAGCCATTAATGATGAAAAATGTTATATCTTAGATACAATGACAAGTGGAAAATATTTCAATGGTCAATGGCAAAAACATTGGTCACGTGTTTTAGAAATACAATCACAAGGACAACAAATAATTGAATTATTTCAATTAGATAGTGAAGCAGCAACAATGGCAATGTCTAAACAAACAATGATTATTGCTGCAAATGCTGAAATTTTATACGTTGATTTACAATTTATGTCTAATATCAATAGTCGTGATAAACGATCAAATTCAACATCACCAGCAAAACCTCATACAACATCTTCATCATCGACGACAACAATGCCTAGAGCTAGTAAAACAGCAGGAATTGAAAACGATTCACCAAGATATACAAATATGACAGCAACAAATGATTATAACGGCAGAGGAGGAGAACATAATCACGATTATCAAAATTTATAATGTTCATTTGTTTTATTTTTATTTTCGTATAAAAAAAAATATATTATTCACTAATCTATTTTCTCTCACTCTCTCTATTGCCGTTGTCAATTTAATCTCTCTTGTTTTTTTCTTAAGGGGTGCTATTTATTAATTTATAATAGTGTGTATGTTTTGCGAACATCCATTGTACTCAGGATTAGTGAAAAAATATACGTGATTGTTGTGAAACAAATTTTAAATGTCTTTTTGTTTTTGTTTTTGTTTTGTTTTTAAATTTGTTTTATACATTCCACTTTATGCGTATGTATGTATGTGTGTATGTATGTGTACGCTTGATGGGTTTTATTTAGAATGAAAAACAAACCAGAAAGAAACGTGCTCATTTTTTCTAACTACTAGCTTAAAAAAAAAGTCTACTACAATTATCATTTTATTTTTTTATTCGTTTCAATAGAAACAAAAATGATTGATTTTGGTAATTGAGCCTAAAGGATTATGAAATTGAAGCGGTACTTTAAGAAAATACTCTTTTAACCAGTCTGAGATTATTTAGAGAAAATTTTGGTTGCCATTTTTTTCTTTTTATGAACAAAATAGACTTATATTATTTCAACAAACAGGATGCGTGGTGATTGTTTGAAATTAAATAGATTTTGATTTATTATCATTCTTTTTTTCGTGTATAGAATTCTGTTTTCGACTTTTTTGTTTGCTGTGTACATCTTTTAAATTGCAGTTTATTATACCAAGAAAATGTCTAAAATACTGTTTTCTTTCCTTCTCAGTTTTGTTGTTTGAGACGATCTTTTGCAAATATTCTCTTTGTACCGGTATACTGAAAAATCATCAATTGTTAAATGTCCAACGTGCACAAACATCTTGTTTTTCTTTGCATACAACAGTAATGTTTTATTATTTATCGTAATTTGAAAGATTGTTGCATTTTTGTTTCTTATTGTGAAAAATACATTTTTATCCTTGTCAACTTTTTTTCGTGCTCCAGCAAATATTTGTTTAACGAACTGTGTCATACAGCATAATAAATTTAAATTATTCTACTTTTCAATTTGATAACCAACTTAGATCATAGTGACTTTACAATTGCAATTTAATCTCTTTTGATGCTAGTCAAATTTGACCGATACAGTCGTCACTAACCTGGATATGCTCGCAGAAGTTGTACTTTCAAAAAGCATTACTTTAATTATATTGTGTAGTTTTGTCCATGCTAATGCTTGAGTCATAGAGGAAGTGTAGGACTAGAGCCCTAAAATCTGTACCATACGCTACCATCACCATATTTTAAAGTCGATTTTTGTCTTCGTCGCTCTAGAGTTTTCCAAGGTTCTCACTCAGTTCAGGTTCTAGAGAGCTCAGGATGGTTTCATTTTGTAGAGAAATGTTGGCGTCTTGATGATACAGAGTCGGATTCCTAAGTTTCGTTTCGAAAGATAAGGACAACTTAGGATCTCCGAAAAATTTAAAAGAAGCTTTTAGGAGTTTTGAAAATTTTCGTCAAGAGCCGAAAATTTGGTCTAGATTGGACTTGCAGTTAACGAAATAAATTTCTGACAAGGAAAATTTCTGCAAGTGTGCAGAGTGCCCTTACTCTAGGGACCAAGTCTCAACAAACAACTACCCTGCATATCTCTAAAGAACAACCTCACCCTAACACCCCTATACTTGTAAACAGGAAGAACATAGACTTTGAAAACACGAAGAAAACGAATAGAGGGAGAATTATGTTTCGACAGCTGTTTCCTCTAAATGATGTTTTCAGGATAAATTCTGAGACAGATGTATGTCGAGGAGTTTCACTGACACATTACTGTTTAAATGTTTCAATATGACGTTGCTTTAGTGTTCAAATTGGAAAAGATAAGACGAATCCAGTGATATTTGACCCACTGAAGAGCACAGGAGTTCTCTCATATTACAAGAAAGAATTTCATTCATACTATCCTAGCTTGAGAGAGGTTTGTGGCGTCATAAAATGTTGTCTACAATTTCCTGAGGATAATTTTGAGGTTGATTTTAAATATGCTATTCGTATTCAGATAAATATGTTTGGAAAGAATGGATAAAGATTTTACATAAAAAATCTTAGACTGGAGAAAATCCACTATAGAATAAAAGAATATATATGTAAAGTTTAAAATAGATTAAAAGCTGAAGATATATCGAAAACTCATCACGTTGGTAACTATTATCCTTCTCTGAAAACGATGCGGCTTGGCAGAATCCTTGTCGCATTTGAACGAAAAGTGATAGAGACATGCGGTTTTCACCGTTGGATAGAGAACATCGGGAGACGTAAGCGCATGCAAAAACTAGGCTTCTAGGTAAGGTTTACCATGGTAAGCCTTTCGATGCAAAGTCGACGAGACTGCCGTTCCTGGACCGTACGACAGATTTTGATTTTCAAACAGTGCAGTCGAACCGAGGTTTATAATTCTAGACCAGTCTTAACTCTCTATCTCTTACGATTCAGGCTCTATAAGCATTTTACCAAGAGCCCAGTTTCGGCCAGTTAACGTTGGGCGATCCTAAAGTGGATCAAGATAGGGGTACTCGGCCACGTTTAGTCGAGTGGTGATGTTTACTTTTCGTTTCAAACGGACCTAAAGTCACTATATCAAGATTTCAAATTAAAACATTCTACCTCTATGTTGCGTATAGAGCGGGTATTTCCAAAATCTTGATATAGTGACTTCAGGTCCGTTTGAAACTAGAAATAAACATCATCACTCGACTAAGTGTGGCCGATTATCCGCGCTTACGTTCCCCGATGTTTTCTATTCAACGGTGAAAACCGCATGTCTCTATCACTTTTCGTTCAAATGTGATAAGCGTTCTGCCGAGCCGCCTCGTTTCCAGAAAAGAATAATAGGCCCTTAGAAAATTTGTTAGTGTGAAAGAACAACTTTTTTTCCTTATACATGCGTATTACTAAATTCTTTTGTTTTGCCTATTCCGTACCATTTCAATGCTAACAGTAAAATTCTATTTGTAGAAAAGATAGTTGACAGTTCGAAATATAGTATTCTGTAAGAGAACAATTAAAAACATCGATTTCATCTCTTCATAAAAAAAACTATATAAGTTTGCAAAATCGTTTATGAACTTTTTACAAGGGATCCAAGGCGTCGATACTGAATAGACCTTTGACTTCAACCTCGGTCAAGCATCATCTTCATCCTCACTTTTTAATTCTGAACCTGAGAAAGGCATAAAAAAAAATGAGAAGAACGGAAAGAAAAACCTTTGAATTTGTTCAAACATTAAAACACATATCTTCTTCTCCAGATCGGCAAGCTCTATCCAACAATATATAAAAAATGCAAAAAATAAAAACCTTCTGAATTTTCGAATTTCCAGCACTTTATTTTTTAATTTTATTTTTATACAATATAAGAGCTTATATCTCATATCGGTCATATCTCTAGATATTAGGGTTTTTGTAAAGATGATGATAATACATAGTTATAACATAATTATGATATCTCTTCCTTCAAGATCCATTCGATTCTTTTTCTGCTCTTCGGAATCGAGCGACCAACCAAAACAAATCAATATAATCACTAAATGATATCTATACTGAAATCTATTATATGATTCAGGCCATGGAAAACCAAAGTAACGTATTCTAATGTATTGTTTTTAGGATTTATTTAACTGGCACATTTTTGATTTTAGAGTCTGTTTTCATCGCTTACTTTTTTAGTTTTATTTGACTATCACACTGTTAAACATGCCTGTTACATGCAAGCGAAGCAGCATCATTAGCATACATAATGTTGACGCAGTGGTGTGCCATCTATGTTTGACTTATAGTTATTATTTACAGCTGTTTTTTTTATTTTTTATTGAGATATTCAATGAACTTTTTCATAGATTTTCGATATGATATGTTTCTCAATTTATCATCGTGTTTTTCTACTTTCGGTTACATTATATATACTATATGGAGACTATTTTTATTTTAACTAGATAAACTATTGAATTTGAAGAGATCATACACAATATACTGCTACTAAAGTTTGACAGTTTAGAAGATGGTTAGTTGTATATATTTCTACTCTTAGTGCAAATTCATAATCAAAAAATCATTGATATACAAGACGCAGTAATGCATTATAATACTTTTGTGTTTCTACATTGATTGACTTTCTGTTTATAATAATTGTGCAGCTGTAAAATTTCTATTGTCAGATATTATAAACAACTGAGAATAATATATTATCAAAAAAAGATATAGCAAAATAGTGTTTTCTTGAGCGTATAGGAGAGTATGTACCTTCCATTGATCTTTACCGTTTTTGTTTTAAACATTTTAATCATGAAAATTGTACCTGAAAGTTATATATGTCGTCTAAATAATACGGAAGTCATAGTTTATAACGTACCAATGTTTGTCAAACGAAATACAGAGTATATCAGTAAGTATATCTACCCAGTAAGTTTATCGTATATGAAGTTATATAAATCCTTCTGTGACTTTTGCTCAAATAAACAAGACTACAAACTGAACTTAGTTAAGTCAGAATCTAACCTTATCTACTGTATTTTGATGACTGTTGATTGAAGTTTCTGATAAGTTACAAAGCTAATACTATATCAATGTTCATATGGTGTTTTCTAGTTACAATAGCTTTACAAACAGTGCCATATGAATTGAATCTTAGCGTTTTCCCCGACAATAATATTAATATTTCTACTGATTGTCTAAATCAATCAAACCATGAAACAGAAGTGTATATGGAACAAACAAATTTCGTTTTCAAATCTAATAATGAGACGTTTGGTAACTGTCTCTGGTTACGGTACATAAAACAAGCCGTTATCATGAAATACTAGAGTTGAATTTTGTTTTTAGAATGTCAATTCAACTTAAAGAAGATAAACCATTTACTTTATTTGACATAACTCAAATTTGTTTGAAAAGTGGTGAGAAGTATAACGGAGTAATGAGAGAGACTTAGAACTATTAATTTTTTTTAGACTTAGAATCAGGAATCGAAGATACTGAAGATAAATATGATGTTCAATGGTTTATGCGTACAATCAATTCAACAGATGTTGCTTTTAGAGAAAATTTTAATTGGCTAGTATTTTCTTCAAGTATTCTGAAAATATGGTAAGAAAGTTTTCTTAGGGTATTTATAAAATACGTTAACATCCACTAACACCCAAAACATACACGAGCCCAAAACATTCCACTCTTAACGTAGAATTATATTTATGCTTACTAAATTATCAAATTTGATGCTAATATCTTTGTTGGCGCTACTGGCGTTATTAAGTATCCATCTGAATAGTGTTCAATATTATTGTAATCAGTCAGATGAACTTCATCTATTGAGTGTATTAGATTATTAATTCGGGTCTGTTCGTAGATGTTCGCACATTCTACAAATAGTGGTTTCGGTTTCTCTGTTAGAACATTCAATACTGTAACAGCTTGTGATCCTATATTATTCATAGGGAGTCACACGAAGGAATGCGTCTGAGTCGTGAATGTGATACGGCTGAAGATGGTCGAATTGCCATATTTAGTAAACCCCGTGGAAAACGAAAACTGGTATGTTTAGTAAAACGAAGACATTTAAGAAATTGATTTTTGTTCGAATATTCAGATATCTAGACCAATAGATATTAGAAACTTATCATCCGTCCATTTTCGTATTGGAAGTGGAAATTGTCCTATATCACCGTCAGATCCATTAGTAAAGATTTATCTATCTGCTGATGAAAACTGCACAGAGTGGCTTGTTATATATTCAACAAAGTGAGTAAATAGTATTGAACGTAAGTTAATAAAGTTTATCGATCTCTCTTAATCAAGGATATTTCCTGGTGTCGAACATGTGACAATAACTGCTGAAACAATCATGTTACAAACAAGTTTAAACATGACACATGCTTGTATCAAAATCGAACAATTAGGATCAAAATTTTCTGGTTGGTGGTTTATTGATGATCTGTTATTTCTCCGCCAAAATATGAGAAAATTGACCGTGTTGCAAGAGACATTTAATTTAATGAAGACATCGAACTGGTTCCATCTACCCGGTGCCAAACTAGAGGTAATATCGCACGAACGATTTTATATTGTATCACAAATGTTATCAATTTTCAGATATGTGATAAACAACTTGGTCTGGTATTTGAGGCCAACAACAAGATTAAAACTGAATCAGGCGCAACAACTATCGACATGTCTTTGACAACGGACTATAGTGCAGACGCTATTCTGTATTTGTCAAAAGAGATAAAAACCGATTTAGAAATGTAATATTATTCTGTTCAGATACTTGTTGCTAAATATAAGCAATGATTTTCCATTTCTACAGGTGGAATTATACTGGCAACAATGAAAATCAAACATGCTCTCAAAATGATGTTGTGGCATTTAACCAAGAAACTTTTCGTCAGCTATGCACACCACTTCTTGATTTAGGTCATATTGACAACATTCGATTTACACTGTCTGCAGGTTTTTGTTAGCATGATGATTATTTTAGTACTTTCTTGATGTTGCTTGGCGTTTTAGATTTGTGTAGCAAACGATCAAAATATTCACCAACCACAGAAGCAGTTATTTTTCTGTCCGTTGTATATAACTCAAGTGATCATTATTCTCGCACAATCAAACGAATATTATTGAAAGACGTGCAGGTATGCTAAACGGCTAGTTTTTGAAAATAGTTAATATTTAACTTTTTTAATCCATCACAGCAAATGAAAACATTTCATGTTCGAGTGAATGAGATTGCCACCGTAGAAAATCGTTATGGTCGATTTTGTTTGAGTCAATATCAATCATCTATGAAAAATATCGATGTATGGGGTATTCAATCAATCATTTTACTGCCACTATTTCAGAAAAATATAACACATTACGTTCAATTTGATTTAAACACTCATTGCAATTCTACAAATTTATTGGCTGAAAGGTAACCACAATTTATCTGCTTTCTACTTAAACTACTAAATATGATTATGAATAGCGTGATGGTCGATTTTTCTCTGAATTACGGAAAATCATGGCAACGTTTATTAAAACCATGTTTGCTAGACAACTGTTTGGGTCCTGAGCATAGTTACAGTTCAAGTATTAATTTACAATTACGGTTCGTATTTATCATAAACAGGAATGTCTGTTAAAGTCTTTCTTTTGTTAGTAATTGGCAACGTATTACACTACCTATTCCAATTGCGGCTTTGCAAGATAGAGTTCGTTTTCGAATCTATACTAATCCAAATTTACCAGAATCTGGTGTATGGGCAATAGATAATGGTATAAATGATTACAATTTATACCTGTATGACTGATTTAACGTTAGAATATCAGTGTATTTTAGTTTATATTGGATCTTGCTATCGTGGATGCAGTGGAAGAGGACGCTGTTCTATTGAGTCATGCATGTGAGTATTGCTAGTATCAGTTAATAATATAGAAAAAAATGTTCGGCTATGTGTACTAAGTTAATATTTTTTAGATGTGATGATGGATATTATGGGCGTTTTTGTGAAAAAACAAATAAAACGTTGCCGAACAAAATAGTCGTTTCAGAAAATGTTAAATATTCACCCGATACTGTGATTATAAAAGGTGGAAAGGGAATAGGTCACACTACATGTATAAAGCATTTAAGTTTTGATATATATTTATAGGAGGGAAATTTACTTATAAGTGCGGCATCTTGTCTCAAGGAAAAGCTCTCGTGTTTTCAAAACCTGGTCAGCGACTTTTGAGGGTATACAATGTTAATGGAACCACACCAAAGTAAGTATGGTGAACAACATCTAATGGATGGATCGTATAGTTAGAGACATTTTTATTTTTTTGATTCTTCGATACAAGTATGAAGTTCGAAGATTCTGTTCCATAAACACAAGAAAATTTCCTACTCTATGAATGTCCAGTGCATTCGGGACTATGTTTTCAGATAGAATCCTCCCAACCACTTTTTCGAGGGGTATTTCGAGTACTCGAAAAAATGCTTTCGATGGGCCCTGGTTAAGGGCTCAACCCCTCAACGGAAGCGATCGAGAGGTTGTCAATTTCGAAGCCTCAGGTTTCAGATAGGTAGTGAGCTCGCTATCTATCTGAAACCCGAGGTCTCGAGATCGATAACCCCTCTACCGCTTCTATCGAAGACTCATTTTCGAGCCGTCATCGTCTGCATCGCTACTATACCGTTGCTTTTGGTCAAATTTCAGCGAAAACTGACTCCGCTTAGAATCACAGGTGGTCTCTTCTTTTTTTACTACTGAGGTGCACCGTCTGAAACTTCGAATTTTTCGAGCTCTCATGTCTAGGTGGATAGTCTATGGTTTTTACTACAAGTTGAGTGAAACTGCATTTTTTTATCACTTGTCGTTCTCGACTTATTCAACAAATAACTATGTACACTCCATTTTGAAATAGATAGTGGTAATAAAATGTAAGGAAAAATTTGTTTTTTATCATTTGTCTTTATTGCTAATGAAGACGAATGTTTTACTCAACGCATCTGTGATGCATGGTACACAGAACATTTTGAAAAATAATCAATTCGATGAAATAGCAGAAAAAAAAAGTAACAGCTTCTTCGATCATATTAAGTGCTTACCTCTCCTGGTTTTGCGTTAGTTTTCCAAATAATATAATAATGTGTGAAGATCGGATAGAGAGGCTTTTGTAGAAAAATCAATTTTCTATTGTATAAGCCTACAATGGAGTCATCAGACTTTACTCCGGTATTTGAGGAACAAGAGATAAAAATGTTCCGTTTCCTCTAGTCTACTCATTATTCAGTTAAAAATGTCGTTTCTGTATGTTTAGATTGCTCGAGTTTACATTACGATTAGGCAGTACTAGTCTACATTGTTATTATCCATCTGATGACACAAAATCAATTATTCTACTATATTCATGTAGTAATGGTGTTCACTGGGAAATCATTGATCTATTTCGTATTTCGAATATATTAGCACCCGATTTTGGGTAATTTCTTATCTATCTGTTTAGAAAAATATATTCAACATGACATTATTTAGAACAATAACAAGAATTTTACCAAACCTTGCTGATGATGGAGAAGATTGTCAAATAAAATTTCGACAACTATATCATGCTGGAGAAGATCAAGATGTATGGGCAATTGATGACATCAGTATTAGTGATCTTCAAGATTTGAATGTATCAGTCGTAATTTTAAATGTGTATGTATATGATTTACATTACTATCGATTTTACAGATTTAGCATTTGTCATCTGCAGGACGTCACATGTCAGTGAAACACTAATTAAACCCGGATATGCTTTGACATTTATAATTGATGGCAATTATACAATACGTAATCTTTCAATGGTGAGATGTATGAGATACAGTACAAGATTTAAAATAGCAAAATTTAAATGTTTTTAATAATAGATAAATATTCAATATAACCTCAAAAGAAATAATAACACAATTGAGCATTCTTCTTCATTAATCATTGATCGTGACTCCAATTTAATCATGTATAAATTAACAAATACAACATATGTATTTCTTTATACGTTTCCAGAACATTTTTGGTAATACAAAGTTTTATAATTTGAAGAATTGTTTTTCGTAACCTTAAACTTATTTTAGGCACGCTATTATTGATCTAAATGTAACAAGTATCATATACAATTTATCAACAATTTTTATAGGACCAAGATGTCAAAAGAATTGTTTGTTGCAAGGTGTCTGTATGAAAGGAGTTTGCAAGTAAAATAAAATAAATTTATTTCTAATAATTATCTATGTACATCATACATTTTTGATAGCTGTAAATCTAAAAAATCTTCAAACAATAATTGTGATGGATCATTCAACTATGATATTTCATTATCAGTTAATGAAATAGATATTGAAAGATTCAAACTTAATTCAGTAAGTCAATAATTTGTTGCTTCTGACAATATATCATTTGGTTTGAATTTAGTTGGATAATGAACTATTAATACCATTGATTAATTCAACAGATGTCTCGGGAGTACATTTTCAAGCCATGTTTCCCAATAACGATACTAGTGAAATGATGATGTTAGAATGCTCATCGATCGGAGGAATAAAATGGTTAAACATTGGGGAATTCATGTTGAACAATTTGACAAAGTAAAATAAAAGAATAATCAAAACATAATCAAAACTAACGCTTTATTATAGTCATTTTTTTAGTGATTATTATGTCATTTTACCAGAATTTTGTAAAGATAAACGCACATTATTTCGATGGAAAATGATAACGAGTAATGCATCTGTTTTTCGAATGTTAAATATTGCATTCTCGACTAATCAAATACGACATCATATTAGCGATAGATTTAAGGTAAACAGGAGATATATGAAATATTTAAATATCAAAAATTGATGTGTGTTTTAGAATGTAAATAGTTTCAAATGGCTTTATGATACATATGAAGTTAAAACTTGTCCACAAGAATCAAATAGTACTTGTGCTTTTATTCAAAAAACAGCTAATTCAATATATAGATTAACTTCAACAGTTATTACGTTAAAAGATGAAAGTATTTTTACTTTTGAGGTTAGTACTTCTACTATGTCGACTAGTAAAATTGCAAACATTTTTTCTCATAATAGCGTGTGTCATATAAAACCAATGATATAATATCAGTAGATTATACATTGGACAATGTGACATGGATTTCATTAGACCAAGAATGTGATGATCACTATCATGAATACTGTGATAACAGCAAAACTACCAATAAAAATCGATTTGCTTATAAAATTCCAACTAGTCTTCTCAGCCGGTATCATTATAGAATTGGCAAAAAAGTAATTTCTTGCAGTATGATCATTTATTTAGATCAGTCAGCTTTCGTATTGAAAGCAGAAAAACATTTACATTAAAAAGTGTTTACATTGGAACGCCATGCTTCGCAAATTGTTATGGTCATGGTATTTGTCAGTGGGAAAATAATCAGCCAGTCTGTTATTGTGATTCACTAAACAACACAGGTAAAAAAAAGTATTACAGTTCTATTCAAATTAAGAGACCGATGATCATTTCTTGAATGACGTTCGATGTCAAAGACAATAGCGCCTCTGATACCCTTTTTCCGACGCAAACTTGTTAGGAGATCTTTGATAGATCAATTCAGAATGTCAAAATTAGAAAGATAAATATATTGTTTTTTTCAGTGGATACGTAGCTCGAAGAATTTCAAAACTTAGAAAATATAAACAGATTCTTTTTATATTTAGTTTTCACATCTACTTAAAAAAACACAATATATTTCTTCTTCTAAATTTGAAAATCTGAATTGATCTCCCAAATATCTTCTAATAAATCTGTTTCAGTAAAAGGATATAAGATGCGCTCTTGTCTTAGATATTCTTTCTCTATCAAAAGTCATTCAGAAAATGGTTACCGATCTTTTAATTTAGAAAGAGATAATAATTAATATTCTTCACAAATATTACTTATCACATTGTAGATTTAAATTGTTTACCAACTAACGTATTATTATCATCGATGTTTGAAACATTTTCTGGAGATTTGAAGACTTCAATTTGGCGTGTTGTTAATGGACAAGCAACAACACGTTGTCATAATCGTCGTAGTACATCAACACCATATCTGTGCTTTTCAACTGGTACTACTAAATTTGCTATTGTTGGTCCGTTTGCAACGATTAAGTGAGCATAATTGAAAGATAGTTTCAAGAATACTAAACAATGTTTGATTATAGATATGTATCATTTAAATTAGGAATGGTGAATATAACAAATGATTGTTTAAATGTAGTTTTATTTCAATATAGTTATGATAATGGTATATTATGGAATACAATAAAAATGTTTGATAAAAGTGATTCTGTAATTCAATTCTTTTCATATTTGAAAATTAATAATAATATGTATCTACGTTGGATTGAAACACAAGACTCGAATGGTTTGGAGAGTGAAATTATTTTGCTAAGCTAAATAAATTGACTTTTTTGTTAATAGATCATATGTGTCTGATATGGAATTTACGCGGTTTAATAATACGTACTAAAGAAGAGAATCCACTCGATGATATTTGGTTTCAAAATAATTTAATTAATGTTCAAAATATAACGAATGCTACACAAAGTAAGAAAATTTTGTTAATTGAAATAATTTAATAAATAGAAATATAATGGATTATAGAAATTAATTATGAAGCACAAACATGGGAATATTATATTAATCCTGATTCAATTTTACAATTTGATCTTGTAATGTCTGAATATTTCGATGTAAAAACAAATACTAGTATCGATTGGCATATCACTGTTGATGTTAATTTTGAGGCAAATCGACAATGGATACCTTTGATACCATCATGTAATATGTCAACTAATTTATGCGATGAAACAGTATGGGAAAGTGGTTCAACACTCTTATCCTCATTTTACACTAAACAAATACGAAGAGTAATTTTACCAATACCAGATAATTATTAGTACGTCATTGAATCATTCTTTTATGATATATTTAAGTTGTTATTAGAATGTTTATGATCTTTCTTTTAAAGTTATCAAGAGGTTCGTTTTCGATGGTCGTCAAATCGAGTTGGCTTTGCATTTGCTTTGAACAATGTCTTTATTGGTTCAAAATGTATGTGGTATTGCTCAGGACATGGCACATGTACTCAAGATAGTTGTCAGTGAGTGATTGAGTATATATATATATTCTCAAGAATATATAATAATTTTATACGAAAATAATTTGTTTTTCTAGATGTGATCCAGGTTATGTACTGCCATTTTGTTCGCTTGATATATCCGTAATAAATAAAGAATTGATTTTAAATGAAAATATCTTGTTTTGGGATAAAATATGGGGATTTGAAATGCAGAAATGTGCAAACGTGGAAAAACGAGTATTTATGAAGGTTTGAGATTGACATGTAATTTAGAAAAATTTTTACTTTTATTAGTTTTTTTGTTGAAAGAGTGAATATCGAGGATTGATGAGTAAAGAGTTATCTTTCGTTGATATTCAAGCTGTACGTATTCAACTTGACTATTATTGTGATAACAATAGTAATTCAATAGATGAGTTCACGGATTTCATTCGTGTGCAAGTGTCGACAAGTAACGGTGTAGTTTGGGAATTATTATCTAACATTGGACAACAGACAAATAAAGTATGGATAGTTGATATACCAGAAGAATTTCGTTTGGATTCTATTCGTATTCGATTATTTCAAAATGTTCAAAAAAGTAAATATTATAATTATTTTTTATTAAACAATTATACGCCCTTACACTTTTCAGAATGGAGTTCAAGTTGGATTTTAGAAAAATTTGAATTAATACCGAAAGAAATGCCATCAATCTGGAATATGACAAATATTAACTTCCAAACGAATACATTTTGTAAACAGCATTTGAATAATGATACAAAATATAGGTTTGTGTATAGTTATTCAACGACACTGCTAAATGTTCCCTATTTTTCTTTCTAGGTATCATTCTTCTGAAAACATTGAGATATACTCCACAATTGATATCAAATTGACTAATTATACTGTGGTATCATTTCAGGTAGACTCTCTGCTTGATTACGATAGTTATTAACTTTTTTATTAAAAAGTATTTTGTTTACTTAGATAGAAAACATGTGTAATAGAAGCTCACTGCGTAAGACATTACCAATTTTATTAGAATATTCTATTGACTACGGTTTAAATTGGATATTAATTGAACGACGAGCTACCAAACGCCATGATCTCTATGTCATTCAACCATTACAATCAATCTTAAACACTTTTTATGTGCCATTGTATCAGTATCGACATATTGCAAAGTAATCTTTGATTGTATTTCCATCAAGGCTATTTTTTCAACTTTTTATTTAAGTTTTTTACGAGTTCGTTGGATTTCAAATATGTTCGAAGATATGTGGAATTTAAAAGAGATTTATATTAGAAATGAATGTGAAATGTTGTGCGAAATCTTAAAACAGTTAAAAATATGTGAATTAAATGAATGTCAATGCAAAAATTGTTCACAGTCTGAAGTTACAAATTTTCCTACAACTTTATTGGAAACATTTGATGATGGTCAGTTTACAATAACAACAAGAAATTCTATAATCTTTATAGAAATCTCTCATTCTTTTAGATGAAAGTCAGTTATTAGATTATGAGATGAATTTGATAACAGATTATTGTCTAGTTTATAATGGAAAAAGTTATCATTTCAATAGTTTTGTGCAACAATCATTAATATTGAAACCGTTGAATCTTCTATCAGTGCGGTAATAAATGATTCTTATATAAATATTAGAAAAAAAATCTGTTATTATTTGTTCTAGATGCATCGAATTCCACATAAGAATTGGTTGTACAAAAACAAAAAACTCTTTAAAACGTGCACCATCTGTATCGTTACGATATTCGTTAAATTTTGGAATAACGTGGAAAATCTTTGAAACATTTACGTGGGAATCAATGGGAACCTTCTATGTTCACAAAGAGTTAACAGATGATATTCGTAAAAATGGTGTCCTAATTCAATTTGTTCAACATTCGAATCTATCAGCAACCGTCGACTGGGCATTAGATCAGGTAAACAGCCTTTTACCTTGAATATATTGAATTGTAGAAGGTTAATTCATGTTAAGATAATTATTGGTGGTTCAGTCGATTTACAACATTCACTCTATACAAATTTTGGTATGGCATCACATTCTTTCACTCATATACTTTCAATTGTGGGAAGACAAGTTACAGTAGATCGTACATTTATCGTTTTTGATATCGGTTAGTGTCACTAAAATAAATTTCTTATCTAATCTTCTCTTCCTTCTTCGAAGGTAAAATATTATTGAATGAAATAATAACAGATGATATTAGCATTGGATCAGATATCTACATTCAACTAAACATGATTAGTTTGACTAATAATTGTTGTCTTGGTATAGATGATATAAATGAAATATATATGTATATGTATCATTTAGCTTTTCTTTGTAGAATTTTTGTTCTCTTATTCTGAAGATTTTGGTTACACATGGAATGCTATTGATGATGAGAATTTCAGAGAACTTACCCATTTATTAATTGAAATAGTAAACAAATCATATGTATTAACATGGTCAATTCCAACAACAATTCGGTATATTCAATGTAAAAATAGAGCTAACTACTATTTTGACTAAAATTTTGTGTTTACTTCAGATCAAATCATATTAGATTTCGTATTCAACTCAATACCTCATGTACTAATGGTAAAATTGGCATTCGAGAGTTATATATCGGCGATGAATGTAAAAATGCGTGTAATGGTCATGGAATGTGTTCGAATGGATCATGCAGGTGTGTCATTTACTAATTAACAAAGCTCTTTTTTATCATTTTAACTTTAAAACTGGCATCTTCTTATTTTCAAAGATGTGAATCTGGTTGGACGAATGCTGATTGTAGTTTATCTCTTGCGGGTTTCCCAAATGAATTAGATATTCTTAATACTGAGTATTACACGACAACAGGTGCATTAAAAGGCAATAAATGTAATGTTTCACATAGTTTTATTTTTATAGAGGTAAGGTGTAAATACATCAGTTTCTATTTTTATCCGATTGGATTTTTTCTCATGCTGACAGTCGATCAATTATGGATTTATTTTCAGAAATGTCAACGTTTATTTGAAACGAACTATATCGACATTACTGATGTGAGAACTTTTTTAAGTTTGAGAGTGATCTATACTCATTCATCGTCATGTTTATTATCAGTGCCAACTAAAATCAATTACACTAACACTTTCAATGAATGGATATCTGTTCAATATAAAGAACATAATTCGCTTTATTGGAAAACATTATATAAGCTTAAACGGCTAGAAAATAGGTATATATATATATGTTGTATTATCCGTACGTGATTGTAATTTCATTTTTTTCCAGCAACAAACGATTATTACTATCGCTACCAACGTATCTGCTTCAGCTGCGTGTAACTCAAGATCCCATTCCTGGTTCATTATTATCAACACCATGGTCTATCGAAGAATTCAATGTATTTCATATTCATAAAGAACTTCGTTGGTCTTCACAAATGAATGATAATTGGAATACAACATTTTTAGATGGTATTCATATTGAACGTGGAACATTTTGTCATATTCCTTATGTTTTTTTGATTAATTGTAATCATTCAATGTTAATAACAAAAGATGTTTATTATTCAAGAGATTATATTCTTCAACTAGAAATAGCAAATGGTTGTGGAAATCAGACAAATGATATTTATATTGATTATTCAATTGATCTCGGAGAATCATGGTCTAATTTAGCGAGTTATGAATTAAGTTTAACAACAATTTTTATTCCACCAACTAACGATTACGTTCGTGTCACTGTACCATTTAAAGTGTTGACTGTCGTTGAGAACAGGTAACAGATCCTAATAGCAATTCATAGTTTCTATTTCGATATGTAACAACAAAATTTTTCGTGTAAACTACATAACGGGTGGTCCAGATTAAATTGGCTGCCTTTGTAAAGCTTTTTTCTCAGAAAATTTCATTTGGATGCTAAAAGATAGAGAATTTTGTGTAGATTTTAGTCATAGATTCATTTTGAAATAAGTATTTGCCGTTTTTCTACAGCATGAGACGTACTGAAAGTCATAAAAAGCTGAGTTGCTCAGCGCTTTACATAAAGTCAAGTATAACTTTTAGTAGTTAAAATAGTTTTACTGTGCGCTTCAAACAAGACATTAAAAATTAGAATTAAGTCTTAATATTTTAGGCATAAAACCAAATTTTGGGACGATATTTAGCGGTCGTAGAAAGTGGCGACAAGATATGCCTCGTTATCAGCCTTTTGACATCTTTCATTCTATAAGTAAATATCATAACTTCGTCATTTATTATCAAAGGAAGTAATCACGTGGGCAGAATGACATCTTCTAGACTTTGAAATTCTGCATTTGTTCATATTATAAAGCCTAATTTTTGTTCTTCACACAAAACCGCCAAAAATAAACATAATCTCATTAGCCTATGTTTTGGATACTAGAAAGCAGGAACAAATAAGTTTCTAGGAACGAACATACCTTCAGATACACCGAGACATTTTGCTTCTTTTATTACTAAAACCAAATTGTTACGCCTATCTAACTGAGAAAAAACTTGTTTTCAAAACTTTCTAATTCTTTAGTTAAGCAGCTCAGCTTTCTATGGCGTTTAGTACTTCTAATGCTTGAGAAGAACAGCAAATACTTATTTCAAAATGAATCTATGACTAAAATCTACGCAAAATTCTCTATCTTTTAGCATCCAAATGAAATTTTCCGAGAAAAAAGCTTTCTGGTAATTTAATCTAGACCATCCGTTAGAGTGTGTGCCGATTGAATACTGTCGTTAAAAATGTTCGTTTTCATGTTAGTGCCATCCGATTTCGATTTCACAGTAATGATACATGTACTAAGAATTATCCAATTTGGTCCTTACGTTACATTCATATTGGAAAAGCATGTCAAATGAATTGTTTTGGTGCTGGACGATGTGAAAATGGACAATGTATTTGTATGGAAGATAAATGTTCAACAAAAATGTCTACAATGGTAACCATTCATATTAAGAATTTTTCTCTCAAATATTATTAAATTTCTATTTTATAGAAAAATTTTAGAGAAATATTTGAAAATGGTTTTACATCGAACTATTGGATGTATCATGATTCGTATACTCACTATACCGATAAACTAGGAACACATCATGTTTTATGGACTGACATAAATAATTATAGTAAACAAGCCATTACACGACCTATAGATTTACGAGAAATTGGGTAGATAATTAATGATAGTAGCATAAATATTATACTAAACGTTTTCCTTTTTAATTCTTATAGTGCCATAAAATGGACATACAAAATAAATTCAACATGTAATTCATCATTAGATCCAGTTTATTTACTAATTTCAACTGATGGTACGTTAACATGGAAGGTGTTACACAAAGCAAAATTAACATTAAATTCATCAGACTATGCCACAAATATTGAATATATCGATCGAAAAAAAAATTCTATTGCACAATTTAGATGGTATCAACCAAATTCTATTCGTAAATTGTCATGTAATTTCACATGGGGTTTTACGCGAATAAATATGGGTAAGATCAAAAACTGAAGCTAAATATTAGAACTTACATCTGTTTAGTTTTCTTAATAAAATGTAGCGAAATTAATTAATCCACATTTTCTTACGGATTATTTTTACACGTTTATTCGGGATAACTGGGACTATATCGAAGGTGGTACGTTGCGAATTGATCAATGTAATAATAATCAGCCAGCATTAGTCTTTGATCGTGAGAATTTCACGGCAATATCGACACCAGTCATTGTACAAAATTTTTACGTTTTGGTCTTTCAAGTGAGTAAATTTTATTCACGAGGAAACTGTTTCAGTTGATCAATCCCAATTTGATGAAACATAGATCTTTAGAGGATATGATTGATGTTGATCACGAATCTACTATTCGTTCATGCACGTATGACTTCCTGGTACTGTCGTACAGAAAACGTGTCTCTGGAAACCCGATTCAGAATTCTGGATGAGAATATTCTGATTAAATAGGTAACTCGATCTCTTCTATAAACTGGCCAAATCAGATTCTCTTCATCTAGAGGTGTAGATCTCCAGAGACACTTTTTTTGTACGACGGTACTAGAAATCCATATGTACAAAAACGAATAGTAGATCAACATCAATCATACCCTCTGAAGATCTGTGTTTCATTAAATTTAGAAGCTTCTTTTGTCAGCTAAAAACTCAACCGGTCCTTTCAAGGATCCGAAATATGATTTCAATGGACGCTTGTTGAGGGTTTAATCCATCTAAAAATGGGATGTCGAGACCTCGATAAAAGATTTCGAAGTTTTGGATCTTCGATAAGTTGAATTTTTAGGGGGATTCTTTGAACGAGGTTTTTTATCTTCTTGAGAAAAATTGTTTTCTGAATAGTGTTCAAATTCTAGTTTAATACAGAGTGCACTGGCGTAACACAATGCCAAAATATTAGTACAAAATTGACCTTTAAAACAAATATTCATTCAGAATGGGAAAATTTAGCCGATTTACCTGAATTATCATGTCAAACAAATTTAATTAATGGCGGTTATTTCAATATGCGAACAATTAAATTACCTTCAGTAGCCTATTCAAGGTAACATATATCTTTTATACTTTTCTTTAAATTAGTGCTAGTAAATTTTGCAGAATTGACCTCAGTCAGGTATTGTTCTGACATATCTCACAGATCTAGAATTCGTAATAGGCAATGGGGATTTTTCCATGTACATTAAATGTTTTCTTTAATTTTATAATGTGAAACACAATAAAAAAATTTTAAATGTACAGTAAAAAACACAAAAAATAGAGATATTCAATTTATAAAACCATTAAATCTTCAGTGAGATTATACCTCTCCTCGAGTTTAGAAACGGTTAATATTTGTTTTTTCTGAAAAGAAGAACACTTTACGATACTCATTTGTAATTTTAAATATTATGTTTCAGGCTCAAAAAATGAACTAAAAATAAGGTGTTTAGGTATAAAAAATTTGTGAGAAAGAATCTTTCATTCTATTTTGAGAGTCAGCCTTTAATAAAGCTGTCATTCACGTTTCTTGAGGGAGTTTAACGGTATTCGTTAAATTTCAAAAATAAGAATATCCTTGTCATGTAATAATTATTTTAGCCATGCGTCATCTTGTAATGTTATATCACTGGGTCTTCGTTGTACTTTTTGTTTTTGAATAAAACGTTCAAGTACTTCATTTGAATCAAGTATTGACGTATCGTCATTTTCTAGATCTCGAAGTTTCTTCAAACGTTTTTCATTCTGTTCGGCTATACGCTAAAAACCAAATAAAAAAACAACAGGTCACAAAACTATGCTCAATCTAGCCTACAAGCGACCACAATCACAACACCTACATTAAGCTCTAAGCTTGCCATACTTGTTGGATCGTTACGATCATAAAATCCCGGTGGATCGACTTGACGTCGTCGAACCTGACGTCTATCTGCAGCATCTTCTAAATTTGTAACAAATATTCCATCAACAAAATCGACACGTTTCGATGAAGGAATGAATTCATCATTCGTTCTATAATCACTACTAGGTAATAGAATAGAATCATCTCGAAAATATTGTGTTTTAAAGTCAGCGTCTTCGTGGAATACATCTAAATATTTATCGCCAAGTTGTGGTGACTCCCGTCGAACAAGAGTTGGTCCAGTAAGAAATGGACTCTTTCTTTGTGCATCAGGCGGCGTATACGAAGTTTTACGGGATTTTATATCGAACTCATCAATGTCAGACAATCCACCCTTATTTGTCGTCGATTGTTCATTATGATTTTGTTGAACATGTAATCGTAATCGTTCCTCTTTATCTTTTAATTGTTGCTTCATATTTTCCAGTCGATTTAACAGTTCCGACGATGAACCATCACTTCGAAGACTTATATTGGAATTAGTTCGCATGGGTACTCCGGTAATCATGCTACCATTTGCGTTCGATGACGGTCGCTGTCGCGTTGCTTCTAAAATAGAAAAATGGACAATTTATCGAAGACCGTTTAATAATTATTTTATCTAAGGCATAATTCAAATATTATCTACTCGGCTTGTCCAGTTAACGGCCTCCATTTTTTGCTCTTTTTCAAAAAGTTATGGTAATAAAGCTACAAACTAATCTAAAATGGTAACTAGATACGCAAGTAGATTAAACATTTCTCTACAAAATGAAAAGTGTCTCGGCTATGAATGTT
>CAJNOQ010000244.1:0-59968 GCA_905250885.1 Didymodactylos carnosus
AAGGGAACGCTTAAAATAAATTATAGCACTTAAGAACAGAATTGAAGTACAAAAATAGAGAGATGGAGATGACGATCAGAAATACAAATCTCTCTATATGAACATAATCAAGAATTGTCAATTGTCGATGAGTAAAGTATATTGTTGCTTTTCTATTCTATTTCATCCATTTTTTTTCTCTTCTTTTTCTTCATACAGATAATAGCACTACGAAATGAAAAATAGAATACACACCAAGTTGGTTGTTGTAATTCATAGTTAACAACAAAAGAAGAGAAAAATAACATTATATCGATTTCATATTTGACTTTGTTAACGGGAATGGTCAATAAAAGTTAATATGTTCGGTAATATAATTAATCGTAAGTCCATTGGTATAGAGTTAGAAATAAACATCTCAAAACATATTTTTAATCAAAATAAATTTTTTCTCTCTATTTTATCTCTTATGCATGCAAAACTATAATTTCAAAATAAATTTATCATACTATTAAAACAATTAATTTTACAACTATTTTCACGTCGCAACATAACGTATTATATGGATAGTTTTCCGGATGTTAGGAATTTGTGTGAAACTGAATAAGAACCATATATTGTTCGAAGTAAGTAATAAAAAGTAATAAAAGGAGAAGAATATTAATAACTCTTTCAACATGTGTGCAGTAGTATAATAATAGTAAAAAAACGAAAAAAAAAATTGAATTTTTATACCATTCATACGTAATTAAATATTTAAATCAATTAAAATTTAATCAAACTTTAGTTGTTTTCAGAAATACAAAATGTCATGATAATTTCTTTAGTAAATTGAATTAATAGTCATAAATGTATCTAAATTCTATCAACTCCAAAGTTTAATCAAAATAGTAATTAATTATTTTTGAAACAATAGATGATAAAAAAAATTGAATTTTTCAATAAATTTTAAATGTAATA
Organism: Didymodactylos carnosus; assembly: GCA_905250885.1. NCBI lineage: Eukaryota > Metazoa > Rotifera > Eurotatoria > Philodinida > Philodinidae > Didymodactylos > Didymodactylos carnosus. Next base: position 940 of record CAJNOQ010000244.1, read on the forward strand.
AGGTGTGATGTTTGATACGTGCAAAAAATTGTTTCAATCTATTAAAGTAGTTAGTCTATCTTCTATTAATATGAAAGAATTATTTTCAAAAAATCAGTTACAAATTATTATATATTCTTAGACGAATAACAAATTACAAGAATATTAGATTTTAATACTTTTTTCTTCTCTGCTTTTCCTAATCGAACAAAATATTAAAGTTGAGTGAGATTTGATCTGTTCAATGATTTTTATTTTCTCGTTTTTTGTCATTTTAAGAAATATAATTTATCTCTAATAATTTTGTTGAACGTGACATTTTTCTACTATATATTATTCATCATTAATACTTACTATATGGTAGTCGATATAGTATTTTTATTCTTATTTATTCTATTTCATTGAATTTAAATTTTCTCTTTTTCCCTACAGTAGAGAGCATCACATACTCATAGTCACATACACATATAATATACAGATACATGTATATATATATATATACGTCAAAATCTTAATTATCAATTAGCAGTGTTAAATCAATTAATTTCTTTTTCCGTTTCGGATGTTATTTCATGTCAAAATATGATCACATACACTCTATGACGTCATTATTTTATTTCTCTTGTTTATCTATTCAATTAGATCTATGAACACATTCAATAACAACGTGGATCATTTTGTTATGATCTATTAACTCTAACATTCACAAAGTTTATCATTTAACGCTAGAAATATTATTATAATGAGAGAAAAATTAACGTATATATAATTATAAATCTGAAATCTTTTTTCAATTCTATCGACCTATTTCTTTTTTTTCTTTTTTTCACTTTTTGTATTTAGCATAGTTACATTTATAAGCTTAACGAAAGCAGAGAAAGAGCTTCTTTTTTTTTTTTTTTTGTTTCTATTTTGCTACTAATATGATAAACTTAATTCATTTAGTGGTAGGCGTTGGCGTTTTTTCTTCTTCTGAATACACATGAGTTTTCAGTGGGAAAAAGAAAGACCCGAAGCCAGACAAAAAAAAATAAAAATAAAAAACATGAAATGATATTTAAAAAATATTTTTCTGATTTTTCAATGATTTGATATTTTATTTATACCTAAATGAGATTAAATTATGATCATGTTTCTTTTTTTTTACGTTAAATTAAAACAAATATTCCAAAAAATCGTTTTTGTGTTTTCTCGTCGAATTGAGGTAAGAAAATTATAATATTAGATTTTTGTAGACAAACAGTTATTGATTCGTGATCCCCATTACTTACTCTGTTGTTTAAGGTGCCAGAAATTCGAAAATTCAGCAGGTTTTTATATTTTTATATATTTTTTTTTTGTTTTAAATGCATAGTTGGATAGAGAGCGTTGAGTTGATTCAAAAAATATGTTTTAATGTTTGAAACAAATGTTTTTTCATGTCAAAAAATGGAAAATACTTGAAGGGTCTAAATTTTTGAAAAACCCTTCAGTTTTACAAAAAAAGTTCAAATGTTTTTCTTGGTTTTCATTCTTCAAACATTTTGAAAGTATTTGTTCAGATTCAGCATTAAAAATTGAGTATGAATCTGATGTTTGATTGAGGTTGAAGACAAAGATCTATCCCAGTATGGACGTCTTGAACTCGCTCTGTAAAAAGTTCATAAATACTTTTGCCAAAATCTATCTACCTTTTTTTTGTGAAGAGATGAAGACAATTTTTGTACTTTATTAGAAACGTCATTAAACGAGCTTTAAAAGTACTCATCGCTTGGTTTTTTATTTTGCATCGTCACTGAGAAAATTCATCTTTGCTAGATTAAGAGCGAATAAATCAGAATTTTGCCTGTAATTCTCACTTGTCTCTATCAGTACCCAACTTTTATCCAATACAAATATCATATTTAAAATCAGTGTCCAACAGTCCAATCTACATTTCAAAATTTATCGTTGATTTTCATTTTTTGAGTTTTAAAAACATTCTTTTGCTTCAAAACTGAATCGTTTTTTGAACATTTAGATCTCTCAAGTATTTTCCATTTTTTTCGTCATGAAAAACATTTGTTTATACATGAAAACATATATTTTTTGAATCAGGTCAACACGATCTATCTAACCATGTATAAAAAACTAAAAAATAATAAAAACCTGTTGAATTTTCGAATTTCCGGCACCTTACTCATTATAACTCAAATGAAATTGACTGGATTCACTCAGTAAATTAATGGTTCATTGATTTCATGTAAATTAACCACTTATTTTTCAGAAGTAAAGTCAAACATTCACGCATAGATAATAAATGTAGACATTCTCCTCCACATCATATGAGTAATAAAATACATTTAACTTCGACGTAAAATCTACTTCTAACAACCTATTATTATTAATAGAATGACATGATTAATTGTTTTTCTATAAATATATTATTATTGAAGAATGAAAAAAAAAAATAAATTAATGTTTTCAAAAACTCTCAAACAGATGGATATATTGTAAAAATCTCGGTAACAAAACTAAACTTGTGCTATATGTTTCTTTCAAGTACTTTTAAATTCAATTATAATTCCTCCTACTCACGTGAATATCATTAGATTTTTTTTTTATGAGAATTACCGAAGGGTATTTAATTCTTTCTTGTTTTTTAAAACATAAAATTAATATTTTTCAAAACTTTGTTTACATTATTTTTGTTTTTATATACTCTCTACACATTTAGAAATGTTATCTAATTCGAAGATAAGGACATCTGAGGTCATGTAACAGTCAATGTACTATTGTATTTGTGCGTTTTCTCTATCTAACTTAGGCTTAAGGATATCTTCCATCTTTTTCTTAAAAACGAACACTGAAAGCGACGAGGACTTGATATTTTCACGGTATGTTAGAAAAATACCATCCATGATCTTATTTCATTATGAATAGTCTAGCAATATTTTTCGTACTGCGAAGAGTAAGCCACAAGCGATTTTATTCCATTAGGACAAACCAGTTTGCTTCAGCTACTCGACGTGTAAAAAGCATCAACGAGAAAAGATTTAAACTACTGCGCAACGGAAGCAAGTGAACCATTTGCTAGTGTTAGAATATCAGCGCTGTGATAACGACAAACGCCGTCGACTAACTAATGCGATCCAAGACTTTAACAGACTCAGACGATCCAAGTATTTTTGAATTTTGACCTTGTTCTACAACATTTCTTCCATTTTTAAAATCATATTTGGAAAGAGCATGAAAAACTGAATCGATGTATGTATAGCGCTATGCATGTTCAGGGGTGAAAAACGAAATGAACACTTTTGTTCAGAATTCGATGCCGATTCCAAATGTATGAATGTTTTTCGAAAATGTACAAGAATACTTATAGGGAAATAGTTGGAGGATCCACAAAATAGGACAAAAAATTTTCGAATATCTTTGGTTTTTGAGACAAAAGTTACGATTCTTTTAATGTTGCGAAGAAAAATCGTGAAGGATCGCAAGTAGTCTCATTTTGTAGAGGACAATCGACTCTACTTCTCCATAAGTTTAGCTCAAAATTGAAATTTTTTTCAAAAAAGAGGAGATTATCCCCTTAATGATTATATCATATATAACACAACATATTCCTAAGAGATAGAGATCAGTAGATACTACAATTAATTTAAGTCCATCGTTGAGATAGATTATTTCAAATTTTGCAAAAATATCACTGATCTCTTCATATTACTTCTATGATCATGTATCCCGTTTTCAAGTACTTACTGTCACTTCACTATTTAAAAGTACAAGTAATTATCAGCTATGCTTGCAGAGAAGAGATGGAAGAAGTTGGAAATTGATCAGAATCAGGCATTGTTGAGTAGAAACTCAGATCAAATACGACTTGTCGAATGTATAAAGATTGTACTATTCGTTAAATTATTATTTCACTTATTTCTCATAGGTAAAGTAATTGTGACCATATTAACAGAATGAGAGTATTTAATGATATAATTTATTAGAAGTGTTATTTTTTCCAGTTTGTATGTACAATGAAGCGTTTAATAATATATATCTATAAGTACAAAGATAGAAGGGAATTTTTTAATATCGCCTTCTATCCAATGTACTCGCTTACACAACAAAGAACATTTCCTAAAAAAGAAATAAATGTCTCTCTATTTTCTGTTTTTCATTTCCTATATCCATACAAAAGACATGTCGCGTTCGAAACATACTGTAATTCTATTGTTTAGAATTAAATGCACATTAATGATGATTATCTTTACTAGAAGGAGTAGAAAAAATGAGCTAAAGTTGTAAAAAATATAACAAGTAAAATAAATATATACTCAAGAGAGAAATCTTTGTAAATATCTTTGCTCAGATTTTTTATTTTATCAAATTCTGAAACGTTTTTCTTTTATATCGCTGTATCCAATTGGTAGTACAAAAAAAGAAAAAATAGAAAACACTAGTTGACTCTAATACGGATGTGGAAAAAATTGTAGAAAAACAAAGAAAAAGAAATAGAGAAATAATATCATCTAACAATGTTTGAAAAACAAAGAAAAAAAAACACATCATTATCATCATCAATAACGACTCATATCTTATTGCTTTATTTCAAAGTGTAAAAGCACTCCGCTACTAATCTAAACTCAACTTTCTGAATTCACTTTAAGAATTGTTTACATGATGTTTTTTTTACACATTTAAGGCTGAAGTATTGCCTGTAGTCAGTATGATTGAATAAATTGATACACGAGATCCAAGTATGTCTTTTTGTTTGAAAATTTTATTTTGTTGTATAATTTAACTGTTTCCTGATAGTAAATATGGTATGAAAGAATATTTTTCTATGGATGGTGTCTTTTCATCATCTTATGTTGAACGAACGATTTAAATTCTTAGGATAGACGCTTTTCTACAGTCTTATCATGCAGACGATTTTATGTAATCGGCCATAGACGAATTAATCTAAACGGCTTACTCCAAAAGAGATATAAAATAGTTTTTTGTAGCATATTCTCATCTACCCGTCGTCGCCTTTATTGCTAGTATCTCTTGTGAAGGCAAGTGATCTAAACAATCTGTTTTTAGGTTCTGTTTTATTCTCGTATTGAATTTGAAATTATAGATTATTTCAAAATATCTTCAAATAACGGGTGGCGCATAATAAACGGGACACTTTTGTTCTTTATTTTTAAGGCACTTTCGAATGATCTAAAAATCTGGTTCTAGTCTCATTCGATAGAAAATTGAATTCTCTACAAAACCTGCTTTTTGAATCTCTGATAGCATTTTTCTCGTTTGAGCACCACTCAGAATATTGAATAGTGCTAAATGCTCAAACTGCGACGTGCTTTTGTTATATGCTTTTTTGAGATTTTTAGCCCATTGTCTGAGGTTCAATAGTTGCTTTTCTAGGTAGAAAAATAGAGAATTTTGTGCTCTGTCGGATACAAAACTAGATTCAAAAGTTAGATTTTTTTAGATTTATCACCTTTTTGCAAAGAAATTTTCGTAGAAAACTTAACTGTAGAATTTCGAAGAATGTGTAAGAAGATGCAGCATTTTCCGGTGAGTCTTCTGATGTTTTTAAAATTCTTATGAAGTCTGTTCTGGGATCAAGGCAAATATTTTTCTGTTTTCGGTATGTCGCAGTTCGAGAATTTAGCACTATTATATTTTGAGTGGTGATTAAACAAGAAAAATGCTATCATAGATTCAAAAGGCAGGTTTTGTAGAGAATTCAATTCTCTATCGAATGTGACTAGAACCAGATTTTTAGATCATTCGGAAGTGCCTTAGAAATAAAGAACAAAAGTGACCCGTTTATTATGCGCCACTCGTTAATTGAAAGATTAAAATCAATAGTGTTTTTGTATATAGAGACAATCACAGTTTTTGCTCTATAAGATAAATTTTACATGATTTGAAAATCTAACCTTCATCTGCTGTAAATTTCAAATATTCAAATAATTTCGTTCTTGAGATGATATTAATTCCTATCTTCAATACCAAGTGTCTGTTTATGTAGCTATTAGTAAAATATTTTGTTTCCGTTGAGTAAAATATGTTGTACTTTAACAAGATATCCTTCCATTCATCTTTAACTTGCTCATCTACGCCATTGTTTTCTTGTCATAACGACAGATGTACAACCATTACGAAACAGTACATGATTAATGTGATATCAGCACATCGGCAGATCTCAGTGATAGAGAAGAAATATGACTGAATTAATACAACCGTCTTTGAGTACACTTCTTAAACATGGATGATTTTTGTTCTTCATTCATATAGCAAGTTGTGCGGTTAAACTACATGTGAATCCATTGAATAAGTTCTTTTGAATGACTGAGATGACTTAGCTTGCATCATCGCTAAGGATGAGCGGTAAAAGATTTTTTTACTGAAGTTTACCGCGGTAAAATTTTGAAGTTTTTGCCGTAAGCCACTAACGATAATAAAATTATTTTTACCGAAATTCTATTTCTATTTTTACCACTACGGTTTTTTGAACTTTTGACTCATCAGAACATGAAATCAGACATGGTGAAATATTCAATGTTTCTCAGAGATAACCTGTGAAGTGAAGCAGGTGTAAATCGAAACTTTTTGAATGTTTCTCATTCATTTTAACTTGTTCTTTTCCATGAATAAACCTATTCATCGTAGTTTAAAAGTAACTTACATACATTATTAAAAACTCTGTCACCATCGGTAACGGTAAAATATTTCTTTTACAGTAGTTTACCACGGAAAAAATTTGAGATTTTTTACCGGTTTGAAATTACCGCGCTAAAAATCTGAAGTTGTTACCGAAGCATCGGTAACCGCAAGATGTTTTTACCGTTACCGCCCGTCCCTAATCATCACCCATCGTGTCAGATCTAACAAAAGGCTTTAGTAAGGTCAGTATACATAACTAATGTTATCATTTTTAATGCTAATGTTGTATCTTGCTAAAATTGGAAGAATTTTGCTGCTATTGAGGTAGATTGTCTGCAGTCAGTGCTGATCGCGTAAAAAAGAAGAATTACTAAAGTTATTCATCTATCGTCTCAAAGAGATCATAAAACACTTCATATACATTTTCTGTGCATGATAATAACTATATTAGACTCGTAATTTCTATCAAAATGAAAGTGTTTTTTCCTTTGACAACAGGAGCATATGTACTTGCTTTCAATGTCATTGTGAGAGAACTCAAAAAGTCGAAACTTGTCCCATACGGGTTGAGCTGAAACTTTGGGAAGTCAATGATAATCAACTGTACTTGTACAGTTTGGGAAAGTTACGTGTTTCCACATTCTATGGTTTACATATGGCCGGAATAACCTTGTGAGAAGGATGAAATTAAAGCTTTAAAACATAAAAATTCAGTTAACTCCTAATGCAATTTATGCAAGAAGTAACTACAGATTGCGCCATTATGGTAGCGCCACCTGTATTTATTCTAAAGTTAACATCTTCAAGAGCACAAAATTTTGTGATAACCCTTTTGTATATAGACAATGCAATTTTTATATTTTAAAGGTTTAATTACATCCTTCTCACAAGGTCATTCCGGGCATATGCAGATATTTTTTATGATCATAGGGCTGAATGCATTTTAACCCATAACACATAGAACTTAACACCACTATACTTTGTAAATTGTTTTATAAACAGCAGATGTTATTAAAGTATATGTTCTGCTGATTTATTAATGTCTATACCAGAATAATGGTTTTATAACATCTTCTGTTTATAAAACAATTTACAAAGTATAGTGGCGTTAAGTTCTATGCGTTATGAGTTGATAAAATGCATTCAACTCTAAGATCGCAAAAATATCTCCTAAATCATAGAATGTGTAAACATGAAACTTTCCTAAACTGTCCAAGTACAGTTCATTATTGATTTCCCAATGTTTCAACTCAATCCGTACAGGGGAAGTTAAATCGATTTTTTTTCAGCTCTCTCATAATGTGTATCCGATTTTTATTTGTGACTATTAGTTTTTTAAAAGTAACTAAGATCAACAAACAGTGACTAAAGTATAGTGATGAAAATCAAGGGAACGGAAATTCAAAATTGGTATGGCTTAAAGTGTCTAAATCTTTTCTTAATCTGTTAGACTAGTACTGGAAAAAACCCCGTTGTATTTTGTTGAATGAGAAATGTGTTCATTTTTACTGATGATGATGTTCTGAGTGAAGAACGCAACGTCTCAATAAAGTTGCTTACTTTAAAAATGATAAAGAAGGTGGGATTAATCTTTTTGTTGTATTTGAACAGTACACTACCAATAACTTTTGGCAGTTCAGTATGTTGGGCTGAAATGTTTATCATTTATATTAGGAGCTTTAATTTCTAAAAGGAAACGTTGTATAGAAAAAGCGCTCTTAAACAGACTGGTATTTTAATGATGAGCTAGCATTCTTTCTACTACCATGCTCTAGGCTTAAAAGAGTAGTTCCTCTTGAGATTTGAGTGATATCATCTGCGGTTTTGTTGCGTGGTTAAGTGTCCAAACAGGACCTTAGCACTTACTGTCTGCCATTATTAGATTCTTTAATGACAGTAGCTATTATTATTTGAAAAACAATTTTTAATTAATTTACAAAATCGTGCTTTCAGATACTTGTAATTAAAGAGAATGAGACCACACGAGGCATGCACCAATTAGAGTTGGTTGATTTATATTTCTTTCTTTTTTTTTCTTCCTAACAGACAACACTGTAGGAGCTATTCACATCTCATTTTGTATAGAAAATTTTTCTCTACAATTCTATACTTTCGCATAAATTTTGTTGAATAAATACTTGTAGAAATATATCTGACAATAAGACTTTATGTTTGCTCGGATAACACTCACTCTTCACGATATATCGAGTACAAAGCACCGTCTAAACATTTAAGTACGTTGCGTGAGATAAACTACTTGGAGTATCAAAGTTGTTACAGATGAAAATCCTATTCTAAATCTGAAGAAATATTTTCTATTTTTTATTCACAACTATTTCGATATCATGAAATCAGATAATAATTATCAATCTCAGTTTTTGATTATAAAGTGATTTCTATCACCCTATAAGGAAGGATTCCTAAAATTAGAACAAGTTTTGAATTTGTTTTTATTATTTTAGCAATAATTATAAGCATTTGAATGATTACAACAATAAAATCTACATATCGAATGATGTCTGCTTATGTGGCATTATCATGTTTGATCGCATTTGTTATTGTTATAACAATTTGTCTAGTTAAACAATTTATATGGGATCCATTACTAGCCAAAAAGTTTGAAGTTATTCGACCTGCTCTCTATGCATCTGTTCGAAAATTATCGACAACATTTGTTCGAAATTCTACAGTCACCGAAATATCATCAACAGGTCTTATGTCTAAATCAACATCGGTAACATGCATTCGAACAAGTGAACTACCGCAATTAAAAAAGAATCTTGTCACGGCTACTCAAAGTCTTCCCATAGACAATCAACGATCGAACATATTAGAACGACCTCATCATCAGAATATTCCATCATCATTGCGACTTGATTCTTCAACAATGAGTGTATTTGATAATCTAAAATCAAGTTTAGATTATGCGAGAGAAAAATTAACGACAAACAATGGATATAAATCATTCGATGATCAAAATGAAGCAATTTTAACTACTGATACATCAGGAAGTCATCGGTACTACTCATCATTTAGTTATGCTAATACACAACAACAAGGATACACAAATTTTGGTTCCGATGTAATCGACACACCTATCAACGATGAACAAGATGAATTAGCTGTCGATTCCAATACACCCATGTTACATTTTAGCTGTGAATATAATCCTACATCATCTACAATTCGTTTAAATATTCAAAATATCCGCAATATGAAACATATCACCAATAATGCCCATGTATTTATTCGTTTTACAATTTTACCACTACAACGTGGTTTAGAACCTTATGAAACATCAAAGCAAAAAGTAAAAGAATTTGTACGATTCGGTGAAAGTTTTAATATTCTAAAAAATATTAAACAAAAAGATTTACTCAATTTTTCTATTCGATTTTGTGTTTATATTTACGTGACTGAAGCCCAAATCTACGAATTAGGTGAAGCTATTTATCTCATGACAGAGAATAATGATACACTATTTCAATCATTATATATAGAAAAATTACTGCCTATCAGACAACGATTTAAAAATTCAATAACAGTTTCTGATGATTATTAAAATTTTTTGTCAGATTTGAGATCTATTTTTTCTTTTGTCACAGTTCATTGTTGAGTTTATGAAAAAGTTGCAATCATAAAATAAGAATGTGCTTCTGTGATATTTGATCACCATAATCTTAACATTCAATAGGAGTCAACTCATCTTTCCGTTTTAATTATTAAACATATCACGCGTTCTTTTGTCTCAGAAAGATACAAAATGTATTTTAAACGACTGAGATAATCATTTTGTTACTATTGAATTTCGTAATTCATTTCTTCGGCTGTTATGTGGCTGAGCTTTTCTTACCATTAGAAGAAAAAAAGACAAAAATTTCCATCAGAATTAAATATCTACTCGGTAGAAACGAACAGTCGGTTGTACTATTATTACTTCAAAGTCTGAGAAATGAATAGCAAATGTACTTTTATATATTTTCTCATTAGACTTTATGATTATTTATTAACATTGTTCAAATTCTGTTCATAACAAAAAGTAAAATAGATGATGTATCAAAAGAAAACAACAAATATCGATAACTAAAGTATTCTAGTTAACTAAAGTTCTATATGCAACTGATAATGAATATTCTTTATGTAGCTAGCTTCTAATGATTAGAGTATCTGATTGAAAGCTTATGTTATTTGTTATTTCTCATTGTCAGTAAACATGCTTGTTGTTGATCTCGAACGCATCGTCATCGTTCTGATATGTTTCACACTTTTACCATCATAGTGCTGCGTAAAAAGACTTCTTTTGTTCTTTCACAAATAATCTATTCTTTTGTTTGTGAGTATCTAGGTTACACATGAAATCCAAAATAAAATACCAAAAATATTTTGAAAGAGTAAACTTCATTCTAAAATAGAGTAAATTTCAAAGTGATAGTTGGCAGATGACGACATGAGTTCGAGCGCTAATGGATGCGACCTACTGATGGTCCTCGGTACCGTGTTGACATGAGCCAAAATCGCCTAGAAACACTTGCTCCTCGCCATCAAGCAAAATATTCAGCGCTTCTATATCACGACGCACGAGGTCATGCACGTGCATGAGGATGATCACACGTGCAACGTCAAGCGAAATTTGTACAGCCTTGTCTATTGATATATCACGCTTATGAATCGTCAGACGAGTATGCAGATTGGGCGGATATCGAAGCAAGAGACGAGACGTCTTTCGTTTCGTCAACACCATCCGTATACAGTGTTCGTACTCTTGCTTCCGTTTTTATCTTGTTTTTTTATTGTCCGATTTGTTAACGACAATCGCCTGACTAAATAAAATAATATATGGTCAGTTCTTGTCATGATGCATAAGGAAATAGACAGTGGTGATAAAATAATCAAAATAATACATTGTATGTATATTCGCACTTTTCGTGGAAACCGTTTTACAGTGTATCTGTCACCAAAGCTTATCACCACATCTCGATAGGCTGCATTGAGTAGTTCGTTCTTGGTTCGTTGCAAAATCACTCGTTCATGAATGCCCTTCTTCAACTGATTGCTGGTGTCGTACACAGTGTCAAGTAGAACAGACTGTGTTGTAATACTTTCAACAACTGAACCAATAAATCTTTTTCTAAGATTTAGCGCATTACCATTTCAGCCTCGGTAACATCCAGAATGATAAGGCTGACATACTGGAGTTCACAGTAAGCGATGCGAACTTCGTCAGTTATGGATGTCGTTTGAAAAAGTGAATGAGCTTGATAATCGAAATGTCGATTTACAAAAAACAGTTCAGTACTAAATTATTTGGTTCTATTATTCAAAAGCACATCCAGTGTTTAAACTATCTGGGTTTCGTTTTTCGAGTGGGCGGTTGAAATTTTCGAAAGGGCTGTAGGCTAAACAAAGTTTTGCTAAAACGAAATCAACTGTTTATTTTCTGGTGGGCGTCGCCCATCCGGCCCATCCACTAGATAAAAATACACTGAGTACATCCAAATCGCCAACACATCATTCGAGCAAATCTCATTGGGGATGTTCAACACATGTTCGACTCGCCTGATATTCTGAAGAAAAGCCTGATATCGCAGAATCTTGTAGTTGGCCATAGCATAGTTGAATAGACAATTCAAAACTGTTTAAAAAATGATCTGATTGATACAAGGGGGGAAAAGCACCACTTCACTGAGAAAAAACTGAGAATGGTACAATAAATACATTTGTCAAACATAAAAAAACACAATGAAATAGCAATATCACAAATTGACTTGGCTAGAAGTGAAGTGGGTTTCATGTGAAATGAAGTGGCGAAGTGGTGTGCTTTTCTCCCCTTGGATTGATATATACGAGGCGTTTTTTTGATTGACCTGTTCTTTCGATGATGCCTAGGATCTGTTAAGTACTTTGGGGTGGTAAACAGAGACACTGTTTGAAATTTTCATCGTTTTTTTGCTATTTCTTGACCGTTTTTGGTCGGAAAACCTTGCCGAGGTAGATCGATCACTTTTCTGATTACCCCAATTGGGGTAAATAGAGACATTCCACTGAAATACATGGAGTTTTAATGAACAATTCCTTGTTAATTAACCCTAAAATTTAGTTCAAAAATACCTCATTTTATAGCCCGGATCATCCTCTCTCCATCATACAGTTTTGAGCTCATTATCATTTAAACTCATAAAGCTGATTAGGACACAATCGGCTGTACTTGAAATTGTCTTTTTTTCGATTTATATGCATTGGGGGTAAATAGAGACACTCCATTCAAATACACGGGATTCTCACAAGCAAATTTTGATACTATAGTAAACGTTGAAGCTGTTTAGAATCCTAAACTCTATCACATATGTAAAATTTCCCATTATTTCAGTGGATAAGCTTTCATACTGGCTTCACAGTACATGGGATATGAAGCTGAATGTGTTTTATAGGCTAAATTAAATGTAAAATTAATTATGATAACTAGAGACAGGCAATTTTGACAAAATCTTTTGTTTATGGCTTAAGTCAGAATCACCTCAATCGAATGCAAAAACAATCATCTGAAAATTGTGATAACTACACAAGATCACTTCACAAGTACTTCAGATCTGGCGCAAACAATCGTGCCAACTAACCAGACGTTTATAACTCTAAGTAATGCATCTCATCCTTCATTTTTTTACAAGATTCAACGTCTAGTGATCTTGCTAATGTATATCCATCACATAAGACTCCATTATTGAATCTGAATGATTTTTCATTGATCTATGCAGGTATGATGAACTGATTAGGCCGAAGCATATAACTATTCGTAACCTACCTTACTTTTTTCTTATTAAGATTATTCAAACGCTATTTTAAGTCATTACATTCATTACATGACTACTGATCCATTTTTTCAAACTAATCATCTGTTAGGCTTAATTAACAAGGAATTGTTCATTAAAACTCCATGTATTTCAATGGAGTGTCTCTATTTACCCCAATTCGAGTAATTAGAGACACTTTGATGAGCTCTCCGTATTTTGGATCTGACTCAAAATTGGTGGAGATTTTCAAAAGATTTTTACATGCATGAGTAGAAAAGAGTTCGGTCTACCTAGGCAAGATTTTCCGACCAAAAGCGGCCAAGAAACAGTAAAAAAATGATGAAAATTTCAAATCGTGTCTCTATTTACCCCAAAGTACTCTAACTTTAACTCTAATTTTTTGGTATAGTATAAATGAGAACGCAGCAAGTCGAATATACCAAACGATAGCTCCTATTCAGGGCTACATTTCTATATATCATTTGGTCCCCGTGGGCTTGGGCCAAGTATAGAATGTACCGAGATGGGAAAAAATAAACCGTGAGTTTTGTTTTTAATGTATCTTTTTATTATTGATGCTAGAGAGCCAATTCAAACATCATTTCGAAGGACGGATGTTTTTGAACGCTACTATATATAAAAAGAACCGGTACAGAAGACTATTTAAGTCTTAAAAAGAAATTCTTTCCTGTCTTTTCTGTCATCTTAAAGTGTTGTGTCCTGCTCGAGTATAAAAAAAATCTAGTATCGCCCGATTCATCCAGACTACTGGATTTTTACTAGATTGCAATTATTTTATAATGTCAGTGGAAATCGGGCGATTGCTAGATTTCTTCTCAGTTGCAACTATCGATTTATCGTCCGATAATCGATCGATTTAACTATTGCTAGTTGCACATGTTTACGCATCTAGTTAAAAGCCCCTTTTCCAAATAGTAATCTAGATGACAACTAGTCGTGCATCGCTCGATTACACACGAAATGCATCTAGATTTTTCCCATAGGTGATTTTTGCTTAGGTAGCTCATCAAAAACGATATTAAATATTTGGAAATCTAACCCTACTATTGTACCGGTCATCGTTGTAGGCTTCAATACGCAAAGGATTAACCATCTGATAGTATATATACTACCAGATGCTTAATCCTTTGTAATAGTGTGATTTTACTATAAAGACTCATTGATTGGAGTTAACGAAAAATTTTCTACCACTAATGGAACGAAATTTTCTTCACCATCCATTAACCGGGATTAAAATCCAAAACTGAATTGATTTAAGAGTATTCCTCGTTCTTGTCGCTCAGGAAAATTAAATGTTTCCGAGAAATGAAGAAAAATCACGCTAATTTTAATGTCGTTTTTGGCGAGCCAGAACATAACACTTTAAAATGACAGAAAAGAATTCTTTTTAAGACTTGAGCAGTCTTCTGTACTAGTTCTTTTTTTATATATAGTAGTGTTCAAAAATATATGTTCTTTGGAATGGTGTTTGAACTGGTAGCATCAATAATAAAAAGATACATAAAAAAAACAACAACTCACGATTTATTTTTCCCTATTTCGGTTGGTTTTACTAATTCTTATTATCATATACGCATGTCTTGCATGAGATTGTGATGGTATTTTTCTTCTAGAATGAAGCTCTTAGCTTCAGCTAGTATTATGAAAAATCTATTCATTAAAACACGTATAAATCTCTGTAACATTGGTTAATATTCCACCTTAATGTAATTCTGTCATTAGAGTATAACAGAGCCCTGCAGATTGCCACTTTTTGGCAATCTATAACCTAGCCTGTAAAACATTTCGCAACCTAATCGTAACCTAATCTATTCTGTGACTTTTTGTTTTCGACCCATAGAACGGTACATGCATATCTGACAAAAGTAAGCATACATGTCATTGAGTTTACGGAGAGGTTATGTTTAACTTGCAGGGCTATGCAGTATATAGAGATATGAAATTTAATTTTATAGTTCACATTTCGGATACAATTGATGCTCTTCAAAATATCTTGTTCAAAGTGATTTTTTGAAATTCTTAAGTATTCTTGTCCTCTTTTTTCAACCTCTTGACAAAGATGAAAGCAAAGATTCGATTGAGACCAAATTGTTACCACAAATACTTCACATCCTATCTCAGATTCTAAAGTTTTTTCGAAAAATATACTTTCCTTCTCGAGATATTCAAAAAATTTCAAAAAAAAAGGTATTTGACTTTAACAATCTTCTCAAGGCAAAACCAAAAATTAAAAACGCCGTAAGAAAACAACTACATTTTGTTGTTTGGAATTTGTGCCACCATCTTAGTAAAAAGAGTAAAATTAGAGTAGAGTATTAAAAAATCGAGTCAAATTAGGGATTTCCTGAGCTAGAATCTGAAGTATTTGTGGTAAAAATTTGGTATTGATCGGACCATTTTTATTTTTATTCATATCTCCTCAAAAACTATCAGAAATTTCGCACGTGATCGCATAAGTCAGAGAACGAACACTTTACTTTATCCAACTAATTACAAGAAAAATTTTGTAATACTAAAATTTTCTAATGCAGTTTTTTTTTCACTATCATGAAGCTGGCTGGAATTAGTCTCTGCCTGTTTTACGTTACTGGGCTCTTCCTCTTCTACATTGTACATAATGTATTTTCAGTTCTTCAGAGTATTTACTTAAGTAATGTTTTGTTGATTTTCTGATTTAGTAAAACAGCATCGTTCATTCAACAGCATCGCAAGAGGCCGTACCTTTTTGGACCTTTGTAAAATTCATATGCAGTTCTAATTCATTAAAGTTTATGTATAAAATGATTTCATTGAACTAGTGCGTAAAAAATAATTAAAAGACAAGAAAAAAGATACTGTTATGATTTCCACTTTGTCACGTTAGTCTGTTAATTCATAACAATCATAAGAAGAATAAAAGAGAAAAAAACTGAAATAATTTGAAATTGTTATATGTATACAAAATGAATCACCGGCTCGTTAAATATATTTATATACAAGTAATGAGTTGCTATGCATGTTTTATTCGGGATTAATGTTCTTAAACAATGGAATAAAGTCTTCTGTGTGAACAACATCGAAGTTTGTTACCACTATGTATAAAACCATGACATACAAATTATTAATAACAACATTTCGATGTGTCGAACTAAACATTCCGAGAAACAGGATGCCACTAAAATAAAAGTAATCGTTATCCATATTTATCCTGAATGATTCTTCATTCATGCAACCAAGCATACCATATCCTTGCAGTTTGTTCAATCACATACATACCTGATGATAATGGTTCTAATTCGACTTGAACATGTTTTTTTAATCTTTCATATTCACATACATATGATCCGATGACTGTCGGTGTTAAACCCGTATAGTATAATGTCGAAACGTACGACTGTTTTGTAATATTGTTTGTGATTTTTGCATGCGGTGGAGCACCTTGTGATTTCGTTGAAGACGACGATAGTATTGGCTTATTATTATGAAGCCAATGTATTTTATGTAAAGGACGATGATAATTATCCGTTAAAATACAATGAAGTTCGATAGAATAAGCTTTATCAATCGCATTCGCCGGAATTTGAATCTGTGGTGGATCAATATTAAAACTTTCTAAATGAATAATAAAAATGAATCAAACATTAAATTGTGAGTTAAGTATATACAAAACAAGAACACTTACTAATAACTCGAAGATGGTATTGAACATTAATAGTGTTTGGTGAATGTGTTTTACAAATGTAAATGCCCGCATCTGATTCTTCTAACGGTGATATCGATAAAATTGTTGCGTAATGTGATGTTGTTAAATTTAAGTTTCGAATTTTATGTCGAATACTATAACGTGGTTCATTAATTAACGATTGTGTATTGAGAAACAGCGGTTTCCATCTTCTATTGGCGTGATTTCCATTACCTTCAATAGGAATATTATGAAACATCCATTGAATAATCTAAACAAAGAAAAAATTAAACATTTTCTCTATGAACAACATTTTTTACTTACAGTTTTATCACTATTATCACCATCGGAATAAAATCCGCATGGCAATGATAAATCGGAGCCTTTTTCAGCAAATATTTTCATATCAGATGTTGACCATTGAGCTGAAGAAATAATATTCTGGTAAAAAGAAGAACAAGAGAGATGAATAGAAGATTCTTACTAGCTCTGATAATCGCACATAAGATTGATAATAAAAATCCTTGAAGATGATCCATTATCAGTCTAAATAAATAAACAAGATGTGGTTATCATAGGTATTCAGTCGACATCCACAAGCCTTAGGTTAAACTTAAAACATTGTGTGAATATTGCTTGATCAATAGACTAATCATTCAGCAGAGTTTAACCTATGAGC
Organism: Didymodactylos carnosus; assembly: GCA_905250885.1. Classification (NCBI taxonomy): domain Eukaryota; kingdom Metazoa; phylum Rotifera; class Eurotatoria; order Philodinida; family Philodinidae; genus Didymodactylos; species Didymodactylos carnosus. Next base: position 18,683 of record CAJNOQ010000244.1, read on the forward strand.
GATGAAACTGAGAATATGATTCCTGATATATTCGTTTTTCCTTTTTTCTCACTAAAATGTGAATAACTTCGGAGTCAAGATGAACACTTAATTCATACACAAAAATGTAGTTTTGACAGTTAACTTTCTAGATACACTATATATTTCATGTTTTCTTAACGATTGAAACAAATTACAGTCGTTTTATGATCGACCGTCGCTTTAGTCAAGGGTAAATACAATGGAAGAAAAACATAAAGAAAGATAGAATAATTACAAATTTGGCATTTGCTAGTATTCACAGCAAGTATGGGTGTGCTCCGTGCAGACTCAAAATATTTTATGATGTGTTCACTTCTGGTATTTTAGCATCGTATACACTAAAAATACTATAATTTTAAATACTTTGAATTGAAGTCATTTTAGAATGGACAATCCTTTTTTACATTTTACGTCTTTTTTAAAGAATAGCAACAACTTTATCTAAAAAAACATCATTTGAACTTGGAATTTCCAAGAAACATTACCGGTTGAGAAACATCTAGTCACATAAAGTTTCAAGATTAACGAAGTTGAACTACACGTACGTGAACTACACGTTGAACTACACGTAGACTCGAGCTGACCTTTAGTTTTTAGTACTTTTTAGAGGCGTCGCTCAATGCCGTTTAAAATACATGGCTAACGAATTAATAAATTAAACAAAAAATGTTTTTTTCTGGAACCAAATGTTTTTATACATTTATGAAAAAGTCTTTGGGGTTTTTTTTAGAAGACGAATAAATCGTGATTTAAGAAACCCTCAATTCTTTTGGTATCTTAAAATATCTGAAAGGTTTTTTCTGACATGAAAAACGTTTTTCACAATATAGTTTAGCCGGATTTTAGAAAACGAACATTAGTTTTTTGATAAGAATAAGAAACGTTCAAACAGTGACGATATGGGTCAAATGGTTGTAGACTTTACACGTTTTTCACGGATGCTTATATACCTGTTTTTGCTTTTCTCAAATGGCTATATCTTTTTAGGGGTTTTTGAAATGCCTTTTTTTTAGAGAGTGAGGACTCTGTCGAGCAGTTTATTTATGGTTCAAATGTGGTTACTTAGCACTGGACTGACCAAAAATTATAGATAAAAGACAAAGGAAAACGATGCAGGACATTTAATATGAAAATCTGTCTCTCGAAAAAAAGGTTTTTCTCTTTTTCTGAGAAATGTAGAAGTTCTGTGCGTGTTCATCTTTTTGATACAAACGGTAAAGTTGGCTTACAATTTTCCCGTTGTTTGCCTTATGTCACTACCATCTATACAGCTATGTAACAAAAGAATTATTCATTTATACTGGACACGTCCTTCACAGTCAGGAGGAGAACTGATCGTGATCAAGGTCGCGTATAGTTTAATTATTTATCACGCAAAATTCGAGGTTAAGTTTTAGATTAACACAGAAATGACCTATGGTATGCTGTACATAACTTGCCTGAAGTATAAAGGAGCTTTTTATTTCGTAATTTATCACAATCACAAGGAACAATATCGTTAAAAAATGAGGTTTTAAAATAATCGAAACTTGAATTTGAAACAATCTTTCATCTATCAAGATCAGGAAGTGCAAATTCAATGAAAAAGGTCTAAGTTATTGTTCTATTACCATTTTTAGAGTACTATTGACGACTTGATGGTAGTTTAACAATTGTCTATAGGAAAGCATTCAAATAATAAAAATTAGTGTTTCCTGTACAAGTCTATATATCGAGGACTTGTTAACACGCAACAATCGATTTGTACAACAGTGACTGTCTTTTGTCTCTATAATAGTAATTACGATAAGCGTACTTTAGATCAAAATGACCACAATATTGTATGAATGCAGAAGATGACCCCCAAGCGAGACTATTTACAAATTGATTAAAAATACATATAAAAAAAGAAACATTCTCGAACAACAGAATAGTCTTTTATTGTATACACCTCCCACAGTGGTCAACTTTACAAAAAAGCAATCATCATCGTCACCAGCATTATTATCATCATGCACGTTTTTTAGAAATGAAAACCTACTATTGAACTTTTATTGTACATATGTATATATCACGCAATCATCAGTGATCGCGATGCGATATATATGCATAAGAAATTAAATTCTTCCTTTTTTTTATATCAAAGTTGTCCACACACATACATATACACACAATTGTTTGAATATATTTATTATAATTGAAGCACACGATGATTGAAGTACGACATATAATATATTCTATAGATGTTACGTTAAGTTAAATATGAGAAAAACAGTTAAAAGTAATCTTTAAAGTATTCAAAAACAGAATATAGATAATATTATGCAGTTAGAATATACAAATAAAAGACACACATTATTGAACGATTAACAACTTCTGAAGTAAGTTGAAAAGTTAGAGAAGTAAAACTTGTCATATTTCACCATTTACTGAAATAGATCATCTAAAAAATCTAAAACGTTTTCTTCTCTAAGCACAGATTGTATAAAAGCTTAACCCTAGAGAATTAGTTGATAAATGTTCATGTAATTAATATCGTCAGAAAGAGAAACAGATAGTAGAACAACTGGTAATGTTATATTTTAAACAGATCTATATAGTTCATATGGGGCTCATTCATATAAATCAAAAAACTAATTGAAATAATTTACAACAGTATATTACACGTCCAATAACAATTAAAGTCTACCATCGAGTCTGTATAACAAGTGAGAGTATGAGAACGATGGTGTGACATGAAAATGTTTCAAACCGCTCGCGAACACGATCATCATCATTATCAAGGCACCGTGTGTATATATGTCGGTCATCGGAAATAAATGATTTTTTTTTTTTCTTTTTCAAACACAATCACCATCATTCATATAGACCATGATCATACGCGATAATTACAAAAGAAAAGGTTAATCAATGTCATTTAATTACGCCGTTCCCCGGCATTAACTTTCTTTTTAAACGTCGGCTGCTTTTGTCCATTTATCACCACGCCTTATTCTATCTAAATACATTGACACTTAAAAATTAAACGACAGTTTAAAAGAGAGTCCAAACTTCATCTGTTCTATTAATAAATGGAAACAAGAACAGTTAGTCTTTTCTTGTTCGTAGTAAATTAATCATTTTTATTTACCATATTTTGGAAACTTTCTGTCTCTTTTAAATATTTGACTATGATGGGTAATAGATTCAAATGAACAAAAATCGAGACTAAGAAATAAAGTGTATCTTCCTTATTTCTCTCTTTCTCTCTCTCTCTATTGCATTCCAGTTTGCAATGGTATAATTTTTGATACTATCGGTCTTTCTTAAAACTATTCTTGGACTATTTCATAAAAGTGTGAGTAAATGTTCTCTATAAAGAATTCTATAGAAAATATTCAAAATAGCTCGAAAGTTTCGTTAAAAGAAAAACAATGCCGTGAAATATATAGCAGATAGTCTATACTGTTAAATTATTCATAACTATATATAGAGATGAAGTTAGTTAGAAACGCACTCTTACGCAAAAGTTCATTATTTATGCATGAGGAAACATTAGAATGTAGAAAGAAAGTATAGAAACAAAAAAGCGAAAAACCACCGTTACATTAAGAGGATTTAAACAAAATTTATTAAATTAAACTAATAAGCCTACTAAAGATATTTCTTTGTTAATTTTGAGCTCTCTCTTAAATGATATATATTCATATTTTCAGTTAACAGAAATATTTTTTTCTTCTTTTTTTTTACCGAAAATGGCTACGTTTGCGTGCATGTTAGATCCTTGAAAAAATGTTGAGATTCACAACGAATTAATGGCAGCATTAAGACACAGTAGATTTATTGTAGTTTAATAAAATAAACTTATTATCCCCTCATTTGTGTAAATAAACGACCATGACCTTTAATACAATAATTTATTTTCAAACTATAATTTTTCTCAAAACAGTTTCCACGTACTTCCTGAATCAAATGTCACTTTTCTTGTAATAAATTGTATGTTGTATTTCTAAAACTGTTAATAAATCAATCATTACAAACCTACCTTTCTTTTAAATTATAATATGTGTGTTTTTGTGAGATAATTTCAACAATAATCTGTCTTATGAAAGATGAATGAAAAGATTATTATTAAACATATTATAGAGAAAGAAAAAGAAACACACTGTGCTACTTGTTTATTGAATGAAGTTCAATTGATAATAGAAGATAGAGAAAAATAACAGAAAAAAAAATTTTTTTCTTAAAATAGAACACGAAAGAATAAAGAGAAGAGAGGAGAAGAAGAAAAAAAAACAGCGCACTAAAAACGTATACATTGTTCTATTATCTATCTATGCATGTTTTGAGTCTATAAAAACTAAAAAAAGATAGTTTTTTAAAAGAAGTATAAAGAGTGGACTTGATCGGCCAGTGATATGTATTGTGTATGTGTGTGTATATTTGTTCTTTTGAACGCGATAAAGATTCGATTCTCAATGTGTGTATACGGGTGTACTTGAAACAAACAAAAAAATGACACATATACCACAAGAAGAAGAAGATGGGCGTTCAAGAATCGACCCAGACATTATACAAGTGTCAAAAAAAAGAAAAAGAAAAAAAAATGAAATCCAGTTCTAAGCGATTCTAATTTATTGAACATTTTTGATTTCATAACTAACATACGTCGTATGTGCGTGATTTTTAACAAGAAAAATTTTTCTCACTTTTCAATCGATTTGTTAAATCTTATCTTCATTAAAAATTCTCATCATATTTCAAATAGACAAAAAACGTTTAAGCAGCTTTCATCGATAAAATGTATACAAATTACTTTAATTGTAAAGCGATTTTGATACAATCATCTATCTGTCGTTTGATCGATTTGCTATAGTAAAAATAACTCATGTCATCTCGATATTTAGACTCTTCAAGAAGAAGAAACTGATCATATAACTGAATAATATTTTCTTACCAGTTCAATTGCACAAAGTTGTGTTATTCACCACTGTTTGATAATTCTATATTTACTTACACAATGTTTAGCTGTTGTTTCTGATCATTTCTTTTTATTTTCCGTTTCAATTATTTTACGAATGATAACAAATGGTTTGATTGATTAAAGTTTTTAAATGGCAACAAAAAATAATATTGAAAACGTCTTTTCATTCATTCATTCATTCGTTCTATATATTTTTTTGCGGAAGTTTTCAAAATTGTGTGTTTCCTGACAATCGAGGAAATGTGTAGTGCACAATAGATACACATTCTTTACCAAACTCTTCTCCTATTTTCTTCTTTTTCTTTTTTCAAAAAAGTTGATATTAATAGATTGAAGTAGATATAGTTTTTTTTCTTTTTGAAGAATTTAAAAGACTTTTCAAACTACAACTTTCATATTGTTAGGGAAAAGGACACTTGTGATGAGAGAAAAAGCGGAAAATCACTCTCCATGATAATACGAAGGTGAACTGTATCTATTATTTTATGAAATATTCTTATACTTCTTTATTATTTATAATAGTAGTCATAAAATTAAGTTTTAAGTTTTTTTGCAAAATTTTGACTTCCGTTTTTCAAACGAAAAGTTAAGTTACTTTTCTTTTACAGATAAGATCATTGATTGTGTAGGATTCTAAATATAAATCGAAAATTGAATATCTTACTCTAGAAATAGAAAAATGTATTGTTGTCTATTATTATAGACTATGGTGTAATTATGTACATCATGACTTCTCTTTAGAGAAAGAAAAAGGATAGTCTATACTCAAATGAGTTCAATAAAGATGATTACAAAAAAAACATTTACGTTAATCGAGTATCTACTATTGAATTGGTTGATGATGATTTTTCTCGTCTTTTTTTCTTTCTTTTTTTATAATGAATAATATCACAAATGAAATGGAGATAATTTTCTTTGAACTTTCTTTTATTCAGTTAGTATTATGCAATGAATAGGGTATATTATTCAATTAGTATCTATAAAGTTTTGAATAATAGTATCTTGTTGTAGAGATCTTGAACTATAGAAGATCAATAGAGAATTTAGACGTCAGAACAATTAAATAAGCTCAATTATAAAGACTATTTACATATTTAATTGAACTGACTGCGCGATCAGTCAGATGTGATAGATTAAACAATTTCTCTATAGGAAAAAAAACGTCTTTGTCTAATGATAGAATCATAATTTCTGTTGCTAAGGTGTTCTAATTTTTTTTTTTTTTGTAAGTATAAAATAAACTACTTGGAAGAGATAAAATATCATGCTTAAGAAAAGAGAGAAGTTTCCTATTAAAAACTCATAAGAAAGTTATTCTCAGCTCTACGAAAAGAGAGTATTTGCAAATTGTTCTTTGTCTTAACATATAGTGAAAGATGACTCAAAGTACTAAAACGTAAGCAGGTGTAAGCTCTAGGAAAGCATTAACAAAAAACACCAATGTAATGGTGAGCAAAGCAATTTGAATGGGTTATAACTTAATTATTTTTCAAAAGCTGCTAAAAGTTTTTAATTTTAGTTGATGTATCGTTTTTTATTTTTTACAAACTAGCCGTCAGATTCTCTCTAATGAACAAATAACGGTCATTTACGATTTTCTCAAGCATCAATTAAAACTAAATGTTCATTACTGTTGTCATGCGACTTACGAACTCGTTAGTCAAATGTCACAGAATGTCATTTTCATAACTTTCAATATCCATAATTTCTGTTCTAGATAAACGGAAGACTCGAGATATTTTATCAGTATATTTAGTAAAAATTTTATATTTTGTGAAAATGTCAGTTGTTCTCCGAGAAATTTTCTTCAAGTAAAATGAGTATAAATCTAAGTATAGAATGATTATCTTCTCTTACGTATGATTACAATGTTATCTTACCTATTCAAAATCTGATGAGGAGATGATCTCTAAATCATACGTTCTACTACAATTATCATTAGAAGAAGAGTAGGAAGAAAAAATTATTTAGAATATTTTAGTTATGTATTCAAAGCAAAAGTAGAATGATCCCGAAGGATGATAATTTTTTCTTCTTGTCTCTCTCTCTCTCTCTATCAAAATAATCAAAAATCACTAAAGCCAAACGAACTTTCTAAACATCTTGATCTTTATGATCATTTCCATAATTTATTATTGACGCCAGTAATTTTTGTTCCCTAAATCTAACAAATCCAAGGTTAAAATAACTGATAGATAGATATTAATATATATTATACTAAGAAAAAAAAACTAAAGAATTAAGAAGGGAAGAAGAAAAAACATATGTAGAAAGAAATAATCAACTTCAATTTAAATAAATCAATCCTACGATAATAGAAGACTATTTTCTCAAAGGATTTCTCTTTCTCTTACAATTACGTATACCCGTCTAATCATCAATCATTCTAATTTAACTATATGACATCTATTTCTTATTTTTCTTTACACGAAACATATAGTTCTTATGTCAATGTGTTGGATTAATTAATTTTATAAGTAATTATATATATATACATACATACTAAATATATGATCACTATTTGCTTATAAGGTCAAACAATTATTGAAGAATTATTATACAAGAATCATTATCATCCTAGAACGTTGCTTTGTACTGATTGACTATATTTTTTTTTCTCCTGTAAGTTTATTAGTGTAGAACGTTGTTAAAGTATTCAAAATTATTTTAAAAGTTTTCATATTTTTTTTTTTACTATACTGCCAATAGTAAAAATTTACTTTTTCAAGAAAGTTCATGTCTCAGACGGAGCTAAAATATTGAACTTGTCAAATTAATTAGATAGTATAATTGAAATAGATTCACAGTAAAATGTTTTTTAAATCTTTAGACAAAAGAGAGCGTGATATACATCCGGATTTATAGTGTTTTGTTCGTATGTGATATTTTTAACAATTATCATCTCTACATGCACACGAATGATTTAAATGAATAGATTGTGAAAAAAATTGAAATATATCTATCTACCTTTGACCAAAATGAGAGAGAGAGAGAGAGAGAGAGAGAAAGATAAAGTTTTGAAACAAAAATAATTGTTAATGATCAAAGTTTGATGAACCGCAATCATACACACACACATAGAATGGACTCCCCTATTACCGTCTTCTTCCGGAACGATAAATTTCAACGCGATATATTGAAAACGCTTAAGGCAAAATATATCGCCACTGTAATATAGTTTCAGACGTCGTCAATTTGGCAGACATGTTTAAATATTTTTGACAACAAGTTGCCATATCACACGAGATTCAAAATATTTAATGTAATCAAATATCTTATTATTGTATTTTCAACAATAGTCATTTATACATTTATTGACCGAAGGTCATATGAGTAACGCTTATCATTATTAATTCTTATTTAATATATTCAACAGCAAACAAAATTCTCACCTATCAATTGTTATTCTCTCTCACACATATCATATATAATCGTCTAGAAATGTATTTATACATACTCATATAAAATAGGCTTCTGTTTCGTCTTTCTATTTAAAGTATCAACAATAGCATTTCTAGGTGTGAACGAAAGTAAAAGTTGTAGTAGCATCGTTTCAACTATATTTAATGAATAGTTTTTCAGATTCTTTACTAATGCTAATGTTCAGTCAGATGGCTTGAACAAATGCAAGTGACTACGAAACAAAAAAAAAAGAAGACACTAGAGAGCAATTGTGCTGCGCACAAGTAGCGATGTTGACAGACCCTGGTCATATTAACAGAGACAGCGAGATCAATAAAAAATTGAAGTTAAAAATATCTACTCACCATTTAAATGTCTTCCTGTTTAATTTATAAAGAACAAAATTAAATAATTATATTTCGTCTTAAGAACAAATGGCGTCGGACAATCAACTCTTATAAATGCACACAAAGTTTCTAAGTCTAAAAAACATTTTAATTCTACTTGTGTAGCTTATGACGCCGAATCCTGACTTGTATTTGCAAAAAGAACGTGCATTGCTCAATCTCCAATGTCGAGAGATTGTCCTCCCGGTTTCAGAAGTTTTCCGAGTAGCATAGTTCGCTAGATCACGTCGTGCACATTTTGTAAAAAAAAATAAAATAAAATCCCTACAAAAACATATAATGTCTGTCGACATAAAAACAAATCTCATCCTTTTGATTTTCAATCAGTATTTTGATAAGAACGAAATTTTGTTTGCAAACTGAAGTAATAGAGTTTCCCTCTTGACATATTTTTAGTATACAAGAATAAAACGGATGGATACTAGGACAACTCAGTTTCAATTTTTATCCTAGTAATATTAAATATAGAAGAATAGAATAAGTTAATCAGTTTTGATCGATTAATTCATCAAAAGATTTTTAATTGAAATTCATTTTTTTCGTATGATCAATGACGTAATAATCGACAAAAAAACTGAAACAAGGTTAGAAATGTGCAATTATGACTTTTTATAGAGATATATTATATCGAATAAAATATCTATCTATTTTATGCAATTCATAAATTAAATTTCTCTTGCGTTTCGTTTCATGTATCACTAAACTTATTGTCATACCGTAAAAAATACGATTATAGTATAGGAATCAAATTATACAACATTTCAATTTATTTTTTGTTCTCACCGAGTAATATATAATTTGATCGTACACACTATTTATAGTTTTGAGAAGAAACTAAACAGTGACAATTCATACAATTTGTAATTTCGCTTGGTCTAACGAAACATATACATTAAATGTTCCTTAATAATCTTTTTGTATTGCTATTGAACAAAACTTAAAATAAAATTGAAGATAAAAAGAAGAAACAAAGGAACAGCCGAAGACGAGAGCATTTTAAAAATATCGGCAAAAAAAATAAATTAGAAAAACATTACTTTGCTCTCTCATTAGGATTTAGATTCAAAACAAAAACACTGGCTGCATAGTTGCTGTATTCACCTATTATAAAGAGCGAATTTGAATTTTTGTCATGAGAAAAAAAGAAATAGAGCGAGAGAGAGATAGCTTTGGCAAGATAGAGACATACAGAAGTAATAAAAAGTGAAAAAACAAAAAAATTAGATGGTAGATAGCATATGAGAAAGAAAACACATGAGTTTTTGCTCTCGGTTTGTGATATAACAACCTAAAATACAATTACTAGAGAAGAAAAAATCTTCAGAAATCCGAATGCGATAAGTATGTATGAGATAGTAAGCACCAATCGCCATTAAAGTGTCAGATACAAAAATGTAGGAAAGACTCAAAGAATAAGAGGCTAGTCGTTAATAAATCCGTTAATGTTTCAAAGGCATCAGAAAAGCAGCATGTGATTTTGTTCGTGTATACAATAAACAGAAATTCACAAAGCAAAATTTGCTTAAAATTTGAACAAAAAAAAAAAAAAAATAGCACTGTTTTCTTCTCATGTAAAAATAACTGCATATAAACTGTACAATTCATATAGAGATAAAAAGTGAAAAACAACAAATTATTATTTTCATACAACGTAGCGTATCATATAGGTAAAAACTGGAGGTAAATCAATTTCAGTAGTGATACTATTACTACTGTTATTAGCACCATTTGTTTTAGTTAATAATTGTTGTTGTTTTTTATTATTATTATTATTATTTAGATTAACATCGCTTGCCGCAGCATAAATTGTAAATGTGTATAGACCCGGTTTAGGAAGATTAAGTGCGAATGTAACGTTATAACCACTGGGTTTTATCTGTATATAATCAGATACATTTAAACGTTGATTTAAATTAATAATTGATGACGATGATGATTTTGATTTTAATAAATCATTTAATGTTTGATGATAAAATAAATCAAATGAAAAATCAATCATACGACGTACTTGAAAATGAATATCAATATGATTTGTATTGTTTAGATCAATTACAGAGTCAATGTGACTCACAGCAGTCATACCAAGCACTTGTAACAATGATGGATTACCACCAATTTTTGGCATGGGTGGTGATTGTTGTTGTTGTTTTTCCCGATGAATATCACCACCATTTGATCCAGCACTATTCCGTTGTGGTCCTAGATAAAGAAAAGAGAATCATTTTCAATCTATATTTTAGACGTGTTAAGATGAAAAATGATTAGTTATCATTTTTACCTGGTGATAGATTTCTTTCTAGTTTTGATTGTATTGATGTCGAGGTTGAGCTCGTCACTCTTGGTGAAACTATTCTGTATTGATTACTGTTATTATTAGTACTATTTTGATTGTTTGTAGCTAATTGATGTTCTTCATACTGCGATAAACGCCCATTATCGAATTTAGACATCATTAATTGATTATTATTCGAATTTTGTTGATCGGATGTTTTTGACGATACTGGTGCTGTTGTTGCTGTTTTCGAATAATTAATAATATATTTACAACAGTGTGACATTGTACGTTTTTCTGTTTGATAATCAGGATCTCTTGCATAAACATCGAGGCCATATTGTCCTTCGATCGGTAAATATATAATAAATGTAATGATGTACTCATGTTCATCATATTCATATTTAACATATTTATCCAAGGGATGGCTATCGTTTATATTGACATATTGATTTGAATTTAGTTTTCCGTGAAATTTTAATTGTTTTGGACATTTAAATTTTATATAAACGGGACTGTGTGTTGTTTCAAATATGGCATTCACATGTGTCAAAGGTATAATGTTAAAATGGCGAATTGCTTTCATCGGACCCCATTCACCGGACGCACAAGACGGCAAAGGATGCTAGAAAAGGCAAACAATATTTTTTTTAGATAACATGATGATTTTGATATTTCAAATTCGACTTGTTTGAACTAAATAAATATTGTTTTGCAACCGCTTTTTCGTTAAAGAAAAGCTCAGGCCTTGGATACCTGAACATTTTCATCATTTTCTTTCTTTAACTGTTCTGAAATCGCGTGACTCATAGAGAAATTGGAATAATGAATTTATCTTTTCTCTGGTTAAGCAACAGAACGACGATTAGTAAGTGGATGGGTGACCGCAACAGAAGATCGAATCACCGAATTATTTTGTTGAGATATTAACTGTGTTGAGAGAAAAATTACAGAATGGCAGTCTTGAGAACTGCACGCGTAGTAAGGATTAGTTCAAGTTTCCAAGGATTGAACTTTTCTGTAAAACAAAATTTATTTTAGATAAAATGATAAAATACATTTTTACATACCATTCGTTGCAACAATTCATTACATAATATACGATATTTACATACACATTTCAATTTGAAACTTTGGCCAAATGGATTTGGATCGGGTTCCTAAACGAAATGTTCATTGGTATTTACACTATTATCAATAGATCATTCTTATTACCACTAATGATGCGAATATTTCAATAAAATAATCTCCTTCTTGAGGTACATGAATATTAAATGAGACAAGATCATCTTGTACTGTATGCAATACATAACGTTCAAGTTTAACTCCTTGAAAATCTGTAATATCTTCTTGATTAGCACTAGCGTTTGTTGCTGTTGTTAGAGCTTGAGATGACGATATCGATGAATTGGAATTTGAAAAACGCAAATGAAAATGAAATGCTAAACGTTGTTTTAATGAATCAGGCATTCTTAATTTAATATCACATGAACCACGATTGTCAGTCAAAATAACAGCATTATGCTGATTAACAAATGACAAATGATAATGAAAGAAGAGTGATCGAACAAATGGCAATTTTTCAAATTCATTTAGATTTATTCGATTGTCAAGTAATTGCCAATCTATTAAAAGAGAAAAATGATATAATTGATCATTAATGGTAGAATTTTTTACCTGGTTTGTGTGGGAAAAATTCTAATATAAAATCATCGGGATCAGGTAGAAAATAATGTTCATCATATTGATATTTAATTTTTTCACGGGTAGGTTTGGGTGGTGTACGATCAGCTGGTTTTTTATCTTTACTCATTACTAAATGGCGTGCACCCCAATTACATTGTACAAAACGCCATTCATCATCAATGACAACAGCATTCCATGTATTCGTAAATTTTCCTTCTAAAATTTTCATTCCTGGTTCATATCCAACACTTTTTGAATGACCCTTAATATCAACGCAATGCAACCCAGCATAACTAAAAAAATTGTTCGAAAAATCTTATTCATTTAAAAAAGTAAACATTTAAAATATTTACCTGCAAAGTCTCATGAATAATGTATGGTATGTTTCTGTTCCATATTTGATACCACGTAAGAGTCCCATTGGTGTATCAGCAGCTAAATTCGATTGAAAATCCATTGCATTTAGATCTTTCACTGTAATCCATCGAAATATTGCTCTAGAAGAAAAACAATTGATTACCATTATTCATCTGGTTTTGTTTAAGAATTGAAAAGCGAATGTTCCTCATTGAACAAAAAACCATAGCAAAAATCATATACGATTATAGATTGATATTTGTAAGATGCTTAGAAACGAGCAAAACGGGAGCAAAAATAAATAGCCAGAAAAACGATTGCCGGAACAATAATACAAAAACAAATACAAAATCATGCTTTCATGTTTTTCTACAATTTTACTTACATCGTTGAACATTTAAGACTTAATTTCATAAGACAATTAAAAGTCTTTGAAAGTAAAAGAATAATAAAATTTATTCCAAGATGTAAAATTTCTCTAAGTACCGCTGGTACGTTCGAAAGTAAGATTCGCGTTATTTAACAAAGAAACAATGATAACATAGATATTATCCGTTTTCTCATCAATCTTCTAAACTAACTAGCTTTATTTCGTCTAAAAAATTGAGTTTTTCTTAACAACACACAAATGTTTGATTATTTGAAAATAAATTTCTCTATAATTACCTTGCTTTTTCTAAATCAGTTAATAAACCGTATGTTAACTGATCAACTAATTCTGTGTACGATGTCTGTTCACTTTCAGCGACCTAGAAATTAGCATAAAAATAAAGTAAATGGATTAATAAAATTAAAAAAAACTACGAACCGCAATTGCTTGTTGATCAACATGTTCAAATATCGATGGATCTTCATATAAATCACGTTTGCGTCGTCGAGGCGGTTGTGGTGGTGGAGGTTGACGTAAATGAAGCATGGAAAACGCGGTAACAATTTCATCATTTACCCCATTTTCACCCTGAGAAAAACCGAGAATGATTTGAACATCAATAAAATATGTTAGTATGATAGAGATGAACATACCAATACTTCTGCTTCTTTAACTTGAATAAGATTGATCATTTCCTTACTAAATTTTGATACGAGTGAATGTGTTTGTTCTTGTTCTTTCTCATTCAATTGTTTTCGTACAACTTCACGTTTTTTTTCACGTTTTAATGTCATATGTTTTTCTAAATCTTCTTTTTCTTTTTTAAATCTTACCGTTAAGTCCTATTAACAAATAATGATAGTAATAGTGCTGTTGAATAAAAGACAATGTGATAGATACACATACTCGTTCAATACTTTTATCTTTTTTTCGACGTAAATCATCTTCATATTGAGATGTTAAAGTTTCAAGTTTCTTTTCCCATTCTTCAATAACTTCTTTTTCAATTTTTTTCTCTTGAGTTTCTCGTTCTGCACGAAAAATCTAAAAATAAAATAAATAACAGTTAAAATCTAGCAAAAATCATTATCTTAAACTTATTCACTTGATTTTCATATAAGAAAAATTATAGTCTATAAATAACTTACAGCAAATAATCGATCTTCTTCCTCACGTTGTTTGTCTTCTAATGATTTTTGTGCTCTTCTAACTTCTTCTCTTGCATGTATAATGTCCTATGGAAAAGAAATGGTATATACTAAAAAAATATATATTAGACTTGTCTTACTGGAGGCATAGCTGGAAATTTGTGACTGGATGAAATTTTGTCTCGTCCCCCTTGTAATAATAGTTGCGCTTTCATTGCATGTGCTATACTTATTGCTGATGAATCAAGATGTGTACCCTAAATAAATAAATTTTTCATTTTTTTCTAAAATTTGTATTTTTGTATATAATCAAGAAAACTTACTTTGAGTCTATCATCTAATTTTTGCATTACACTTAATTTTGGTGCATTCATTACTGATTGTATTTGCATATTTTCTGCTCCAAATGATCCTTTACCCGATTTAGGTACATGTGATTGACAATAAATTTCTTTATCATTTAAATCAACGGAATTTGTAAAATATGTTTTTAAATCTAATTGTCGTTCACATTTTAAACATTTAAAACATAATTTATGATAAATATAAGTTTTTAATGGTCCTATACGTTCTGTTACATAGACTAATTGTTGACATCGTCTACAACGTTCACGTGGAGATAATAATGAATTTGATGAATTATCATTTGGTGTGTGAAATGTGGCTAAATTAAATGAATGTGATGTTGTACCAATACCATTTGTAGTCGTTTTTGAAGTTTGATTAATATTTTTTGTAGCCGTTGTATGATCAGTTATAGCTGATGATAGAATATCGGGTGATAATGAACGATTATTTAGCGCGTCAGTAGACGACATAATAAAATTGAATCAATTATTGCGCATACTATAGATCTAAAACAAAATAATAAACAGTTAGCATGAAAACTACCAGTTTACATTTAGCTACATATAAAATGACGGAATAATCATACTCAAAATATTTTATAGAAATTCATATATCGATTGAGTAGAAAAATTCATTAAATATTTGAATATATCATCTTCAATATTTAAATATACTAGAATATATTCAAAACTAAATAGCAATATTGACATGAATAACCATTTAAGTTTAATGTTTTTTGAGCATGTGAAGTGAATTTCTATTTAAATTTTTTATTTTTCCATCATTCTACAACTAACTTTTTTTTTATTTAATGAAAATAATGTTATGTGATATAATCTATAAAAATATCTTCTCGAGGATGAAAGATAGCAGCAAATAGTCACAATTAAGAGCAATCAACGTAATTTCTCGATAAAAATGGTGATTATTAAAATAAACTCTAGAGATTAAATTTGATTAAACTATACTCTATAGCACGTCTAAGTATGATTTCAAACCTTTCAATGATAAAATATTAGACTAAAAACATTTCGAGGCAAAAAAGCAATAAAGAAAACAATAACAAATTTTTTTTTAAAAAATATACATATTTTTGCTTTATTTTCCCATATTTACATTGTATTCTACATTGTATTTTTTCATGTTGTGTTAGCTTAATGTTTCAAAGTGAACAATCCATTTTCTTTCTTTCTCTTTTTTTTTTTCTCTCTTTTACTTCATGTATTTGGACACACTCAAATATTGTTGTCGAATAGTAAAGTATTGACGGTGATCGTAACAAGTACATACGGTGTCTGTAGAATGTAGAGAAGAAAAAAACCAAAAAGTTATGTTTAAATCGCTAATCGGCTTGTTTTATTAATGTTAGATTGTTTTCTATGTATACCACAATATTGTCGATCAAATATTACAAGTAATACAAACAACTACGTACAATTCACATTTTCTTTTCTCTTTTCTTTCATGTAAAATTTCGCCCACAATAGTCTTCTAATTGAACACAACAATGAACGGAAGGTTGGATATCGCCCACTATTGATATTTCTGTTATGGAATTTTTAGTCAGTCAAAACAAAAAATGGGACTTACAAAAATAACACATTTTTAAAATTTGCCTTAGATTGATGATAAACATCAACATAACTAGTCTTCGAACTGAATGACAATTTAAGAATAAGAATAATTGTATTAATAGCAGTTTAAAATTTCATTTTTTTTTTCAAATTAGTTTTAAAAGACGTTAAAACTATTTTTTTTAAACTCTGACAACTGTCATAAACCATTCAATTATCGTTAAATAGAGAAACATGTTCAATTTTTATCGTCTAATCAAATGTGCAAGTTTAAGTACACTTGCAGCTAATAAAAAGTCGGTTTTCACATAATATTACTACTCCTTTTGGTTCACATTTTTCAAGATGTTACCATCGTATAGTGTAAAACTTGAAAATGCTTTTTATACTCATTGATTCCTAAACTTATTAATACAAAATATATAGAATCTATGTCAAGTATACTTCTCTTTTTCTCAAAATATGATTGTAGAAATACCTTATCTATTATAAGTAAGAGATGAATTGATTACATCACACACTGATCATTGTGGGCAAATAAATGTTACACAAATAATTTAAAACCTGTTGAAAAAAACGAAAAATTTAATAAAAATATTAACACATAACAAGTTGACACGGTGTAGA
Organism: Didymodactylos carnosus; assembly: GCA_905250885.1. Classification (NCBI taxonomy): domain Eukaryota; kingdom Metazoa; phylum Rotifera; class Eurotatoria; order Philodinida; family Philodinidae; genus Didymodactylos; species Didymodactylos carnosus. The sequence goes on from CAJNOQ010000244.1 coordinate 35,837, forward strand.
TCTTGAAGAATAATCATTTTTTAATAATAGTTGATAGGATAAGAAAATTTAAATTTGTATATGTTTGTGTTTGTGTATGTATATGTGTAGGTATGTGTAGAGATAGATGTAAGAAGATTAAAGAAATCAGATATATTACTAAACAATTTGCACATATAAATGCACGAGAAAAAGAGAAAATTTACCGAAATAGAATCAATTACAAATACATCCTGCCCACTTACAAAAACCTTGATAATTTGAAATTAGTTCTAAGATAAATTTCCATAAAACGAAAATAAGTATTGTAGATAGAAAGAACTATAATTACTTAAAAATATGAACTATTTATTCATCTTTTTAAACACGATAATTACCCTTATATGTTAAACTAATTTTAAAAACTAATGCGTAAATAATTCGAGACAGAAGAACCCAAAAATAAAATAACAAAACAATGAAGTTTGTTATTAATAGAAATAAAAAATTATTGATTTAAACGCAAGATGAGTGTTTTTTTTCGGCGAGTCTTTTTACTTTATTTTTTGGCATTATGCAATGAATTTCACGAGGTTTTTTCTTTTTCCATTTATGAACGAGTGTGAATGATTGTCAGATCATAGAGTTTATGCATCTATTCAGATACAAAATTTTTTTTCGTAAATATACGCACATATGCAAAGAAGAAGAAGAAAAAACCCTAAAAGAAACGAAAGTAAAAAGACGAAAAAAAATTACCACGTCTATTAATTTAAACTGTTTTTTAGATGACCGATTTCTTACACAAACACACAGTTTAGTTAAAAGATTAGAAAACAGAGTTACCCTTTACTTAGTTGCTTAATTTCAAGAAGGTGAAAAGAAAAAAGAGCGAAACCTTCGAAAATATTCTAAAATGACTTGACTTACAACACACGATATGCACAAACTTCTTGTTTGTCACTCAACAAAATAAACTGGTCAAATCATCATTGTTTTTTTCTTTCGTTCTTTTCAATCCTAATTCAAATATTTTGAAATAAACTTTTATAGTTTAACAGCCGCTGGCAAATAAACGCAAGGTAAAAAAAAATGCTGTATCATCAATCAATAAAAAGAAATTAAAATTCCGTACAAATACGGAAATCAGCTTCTTTTTCTTCAATTCAGAAAAAAACAAAGTGGAATATAGAGAAAAATTTTTTACCCACTGTTCTATAACATATTTCAATAACAATGTTCTAAGGCACATTTTCAATTTCATTTCATTTGGCAAAAACAGAGCTTGATTAAAAACACAATAGAAGATGTCATGATGACCTGAATTATGCTAATTCCTAATTGAAGGGAATAAATCTAAACTATTTTGTACGTCTAGACTGAGGTTTCTTTTTTTGCTAACTTCAATAATATTTTAGTGAACAACACAATAACAAAAGAAGATATAAAACGTACATTTTTGATGCGCATGATGTGTCTAATTTGGATGAAATATATGAATACAACGATGATGAAAGGACAGAAAGGAGAGGTATAACTCAAACTGGTCAGGTGTGTGTGTGTGTCACGTTACAAAAACATATACACAATATAAAACCATGACGAGCCTGTTGTCGAAAACGAAGAGAAAGAGAGTAACGGAGAGAAAAAAAACATCGACGAAATAATTATTTATTTTTTTCGAACGTAAAAACCATGGTTAGTCAGAAAATAAGCCTGGTTAAGATGTTGAAAGATGAACTATGAATTAGGAACTAAACAGGGCAAATATTGCAAACTAGAAGATTTTTTTCAGAATATTACTGCTCTCTACTAATAATATTTGGTAATTAAAAGAATTCTAAAACCAACTAGGGAGAAAGTTCTTCATAAATTTTACTTCTGTGATTCTCTGATTGAATAGTTCTTACGTATTATGTAGAACTAAGAGAGAACTCTTTGGATGGTTGGAAAGTTTTGAAAAAAATACATTTACACATTTACATGCTATCTCTTAATGCTCTTCACCTATTGAAAAATTTTGAAAGTTATAATAAAAAGTTCAAGATCATGATCCTAAGACTAGGACCAGTTTATTCAAAAAAGTGAGAGGTATCAAAGGTCCCGACCTGTAATATCAATGGCTCGAGCCAAACTACAAAAATAGAACAGGGAAAAGAGAAAGAGTAAGAGAAATAAAAGAAACAACAGAAATAAACAGAAGAAAAAGGAGAAACTAGAGTATACAATGATGAAAATAAACACAAATAAAATAACGTTAAAGAAAACAACTAACATGAGTTTATTGTGACTCGGAACATGGCTGAATTTTACTGAGCTAGTGCCTTTCTGAAAGACATTAAAGAAGAAAAACAAATAACTGACTCAGGAAGTTTATTCCAGTCAGTAATAGTTGAATAGAAAAAACAAGACAGAACAAAAAATTGTTAGAAAAGAAAAACCATTGACAGGGAGATTGGAATGCGAACATACTTAGAATGATGACAGCATAAAGAAGAGTAATGAGGACGATGAACAGAGTAAAAGATGACTAAGACGATGATAAATTTTGAAAAACTGTACAAATCGAAAATGTTTACGACGAAGGTAGAGGTTTGCAAGAGAAAGTTGTGGCAAAAGTATTGAATTGATTGAAAAATTTTGAAAGTTAAATGAAAAATTGAAGATCACGATCCTTTTTCACTTCTTGTAACTGTCATAAAACGAGAAGACACAAACATTTTATGAAAAGTTCGATTAAAAAGAAAGAAAAAACTTATTAAACAACAAAAGTGACATAAAATTGCAGCGTGATGCAAAGCGTATTTGATGAAAGCTTTCCTACTTTGTAATTAGTAATTTAGTATTACATGTTTGTCTTCGGGCAACTCAAGATAAGAAAGAAAAAAACTCCAAATGAGTTGGTTTTCAGGAGGAGACACCCTTTGCTTACGGTTTTATTATTTTGACATCCATCGCCTCCGATAAACTTTTCCTTTGTTTTAGTTTGATTGATATTTCTTCAGTTTGGTGTTCACTAAGCCAATAATAATCTGCAAACAAGCGCGCCATCTCTTTTTAGACTTCTAGCACCATTCTTACACAAATTATTGATTATTTTGTTTCAATGCTCACTATCTTTCTCAATCCTTTCTGTACCAGAGAGCAGATATGTCTACTATTAATTTATCGAAGCTGCCACATCAAGAAAACGCGGGTTATATATCGTATAGTTAATCAACGAGCGTATCTAAAGATACTAGGAATCATAAAACTTTCTCAGTCAGTAACTAGATTCCATTCGTTTTGCAGAGCTCGTCGATTCTATTGATCTACACAACTCACAGGCTCGAGAATGATGTGGACTGCAAGAATATTACATGTTACTCACATGGCGTAAGTGGCGCTATTACCGAGGTGTTAGAGATATTTAGATCAATCCTTCGGCTCATTTTTTGTGCTTTCTCCTGATCGCACGAAGCCTCTTTAATCTAGGTCTATTTTTTTGAGAAAATGAAGTCCATTTGATAGATGCTTCTTAAGGTTCTGAAAAAAACGCATATAAACGATGAAATAATAGAAACGCGTTCAATCGATGCCTGAAACTCGTTTTTCAGCTGTTGAATCAATATACGCGTTTGTACACCGTTTCAAACGCAAATATACCTCATGGGAGTCAAGAATATTCAGCATCAAATATCAATTGTTTTTTTATTTTCATTAACTGCGGACTTGAGAATAACAAGAAATCATTCCAGGATCATCGGATTTTAGGAACTCAAGAGACCTCCATTAAAGAGACTTTATTTTCTCTGAAAAAACACGTTAGGTAGAGATTAAAAGGCTTTCCAGGGGAAGAGGACAAAAAAATAGTTGCAAAACATCAGTAGTAGCAGACAGGTATCTCAATATACAAGTACAGTACTTCAGCTTGACGTACCTTATGCATACGTTGCTCACGTCAGCGCTGAAGCATTTTTAAAGGTGAGAGTGATGATTACCCGATTGCATAGTTCACATCGATCATCAAATCACTGACAAACAAGGAGGTTAAATTAAACAATACATTCTCATGTCGTGAAAAGAGTGTAAAGAATTGGCTCTTATCCTCGTCGGATAACTAAGAGCACTTTCTTCGACATTAGTCGCTTCATTAAAACCTGCCTTCAAACAATTAATGGTAAAGCAACATATTTCAATCGTAAAGCAAAGCGTTTAATTCACCAAGTTTACCGGCTCACTTTAGGTGTAAAATTCTCAAAAAAAATATTTTTCGAAAAATATTTGAATTTAGAGGCAGATTTCGACCCTTCATCTGTATCATGTAACTTGAACCAATAAATTCAAAAAGTAAAAAAAGAGAATCAATATTTGATGACAAATACGATTCATAATTCTACATTCTACTATCAAAAACTGTTCTACGTTTACTACGTTTCAAAACTGGGCGAGTTCGACTCCGGACTTGGAAGATTTTTTGGTGGACTCAGGACTCCAATTTGTGTTTTCGTATTTCGAGTCCGATCAATTCAACTTTTAACATAAATGAACAGAGAAATTTGCACTTTTTCAATATTAGTATAGATTCACGTGTTACTCTGTTTAAAAATTATGCTTAAAAAATTGTGTTATACGACACACGAGAACAAAGAAATTTAAAAATGAAAGCCAAAAAACTTTGAAAAAATTTCTGAACTCGAGGCTCGAATTCGCGCCTGCTCGCTTCATTACTTGGACTCGCCCAGCCCTGCTAGGCATGCGTTACTTTACGTTCTAATTGTTCTAACTTTACGTTCCACATACATATTAGACGTCATCTAATGTGCATGTGGTACGTCTTACTAAGAGTTCATAATTATTTCAGTCAATGCTAGTCAATATCTATAGATTGAATTTAAATGACTGACACACATGGTTGATCTACTTTTAAGCTTTCCTGCAGTCTACTCTGAAACAAAACACCATGTTTTAGTGCCCAAACAGATGTAATTTTCGGGTGATAATTGCTTTCTTTCCTCGTTTTTGATAATTATTCCATTTCATTTCTTTATTAAATGATCATCGTTTTTTTCATGTAGAAATAAATTGATGTTTCATAGACAACAAGAAAAAACAGGAACAAACGCGAGTATAACAATCATAAATTTCTTCTCTCTTTTAGAGAAAACAAAAAAATGCTGTTCTTTTTGTACATGAAGAAACATAACGGATACCATGAGCAGACACAAATACATACTCACGAAATGCGACGAAGAATAATCGACAATAAAAGAAGAATAAAAGAAACCAAAATTATGAGATAAAAAACATGACGAAAAATTCTCAATTAAAATAAAAAATTGCTTTTGCACTCGTTTGCTGTCTCTGATTCTAAGCGTATAAATCATCATCGTCATTGGTTCCGCCATGTCCACTTCCACCGTGCCCCCCAGTGCCACCACCTTGTGATGGTGGGTGTTGTTGCTGCTGTTCCGGAAAACGAAACGATGAACCAAAACCTCTGGATTGTTGTAATGTTTGTGCGAACATTTCATATTTACGAATATCATTATCCGACACACTACGTCGTGCAAATTTCATTGCTTCTTCGAAATGATCACGTCGAATTTCTGGCACGGGATCAAATTCATCATCCATTGCTGTTGTTTGATTTCGCTGACGTTCTTTTTCACGATTTATTTCCTTTTCAATTGATTCCCGTATGGCTAATTTACAAGCACGTTGACAAATTTCAGTTAAATCTGCACCACTAAATCCATTGGATACGGTAGACAAATATTGAATATCAACATCTTTGGAGACAGGAGATTTACGTAATGCTGCTTTTAATATAGCTGTACGAGATTTCTCATCGGGTAATGGAATATAAATAAGCTGATCAAGACGACCTAGAAAACAAAATACATACACTAATTAGAGCAAATTTTTCTAACCGAGTGGTCGTAATTTCAAAAATAAACCTCAATTTGAACCATTCTAAATTTTTCGAACATTAATATAGATTCGATTTCTGTTAACACATCCAATCCCTTTTAGATTACACGAATCTAATAAATCTGCAAACATTTTGGTCAACCTCATCCGATCTAATCATAGATCTAACTTAGTTACTTAAAGTCATATAGTATTTTCTAGTGAATATCGTACCTGGACGCAGTATAGCAGAGTCAATGATATCGGGTCGATTTGTGGCTCCAATGATGAAAACATTTTTCTTTGCTCCCATTCCATCCATTTCTGTTAGAATTTGATTAATCACACGATCAGCTGCTCCACCTCCATCACCAACACTTCCTCCACGTGCTTTCGCAATTGAATCTAATTCATCGAAAAACAATACGCACGGTGCTGCTTGACGAGCCTTATCAAATACATCACGGACATTTGCTTCTGATTCACCAAACCACATGGTTAACATTTCTGGTCCTTTGACAGATATGAAGTTCGCCTGACATTCATTGGCAATGGCTTTAGCTAATAATGTTTTACCTAAAACAAAAATATATTATAGGACAAGTCAGATAGAACAAAAGATGTGAATAATCGAGCTAAGACGGCATAAATCGAACAGTTCATCAAAATGCTTCTACGTACCACAACCAGGGGGTCCATAAAACAGCACTCCTCTCGATGGTGTCATGCCAAATTTTAAAAATTTCTCTGGATGTTCAACAGGATATTGCACTAATTCTTGTAATTCTCGTTTAACATTTTCCAATCCACCAATATCTTCCCATGTAACTGTTGGTACTTCAACAACTGTTTCTCTTAATGCACTTGGATTTGATTGATTCAATGCAAATCGGAAGTTATCTTGTGTAACAGCTAATGAATCAAGAACTCCAGCATCAATTGTATCTTCTTCTAAATCTATAACATCCATTTTTTCTCGAATTTGTTGTAAGGCTGCTTCAGAACATAATGATGCTAAATCGGCACCAACATAACCATGTGTTTCGTTTCCTATTTGAACTAAATCAACATCATCCGACAATTTCATATTCTTTGTGTGTATACGCAATACTTCTAAACGTCCAACAGCATCCGGTATGCCGATATCAACTTCACGATCAAAACGGCCAAATCGTCGTAAAGCAGGATCAATTGAATTTGGACGATTTGTCGCAGCCATTACAATAACATGTGAACGTTGTTTCAATCCATCCATCAATGTTAATAATTGGGAAACGATACGTCGTTCAACTTCACCATGTGTTTTTTCACGTTTTGGTGCAATAGCATCTAATTCATCAATAAATATGATGGCTGGCGAATTCTTTTCAGCTTCTTCAAATGCTTTTCGTAAATTTGATTCAGATTCACCAGCTAATTTTGACATAATTTCTGGACCATTGATTAAGAAGAAAAATGCACCAGTCTCATTTGCAACAGCTCGAGCTATCAAAGTTTTTCCTAGAGGTAAAAAAAAATAGTTAGATTATGTTTTATAAACGTTTTCAAAGACTAGCAATTTTTGTTTTTTTTTCAAACTCACCTGTTCCAGGTGGACCGTACAACAGAATGCCTCTGGGCGGTTTGACACCGATTGTTTTGAACAATTGTGGATGTCGTAATGGCAATTCAACCATTTCTTTGATTTGTGCTAATTGTTTTCGAACTCCACCAATGTCATCATAACCAATTTCATTCAATGACGCTTCTTCCTCCTTAAAATCAGTGAGAGAAGAATTTTTTAAATTTCAACGAGACAGTTTTTTTTGTCTTACTTCGCGTTTAATTGGATCACCTTCACAATGGATGACGGTGTCTGGTGCAACAATACAATACGGAGATGGCTCAGTTTCAATAACTTTAAATTCAACAGCACGCATTGCTGCACGTACGACAAATACATCATTTTTACGAACAGGACGATAGGCTTCAACAAAATACGGTTTCAGGTAAACTTCAAATAAATTTCCCGTGATGCCTAAAATGAAAACCAGAGTCACTGTTATACCCATTGTGTTCAAAACTGTAGTTTCTGAACTAGTATTAGTAGTTAATCTGTCTCTCCATCAGCGGACTTAGAAAAAAGTGAAGATTTATGTAACACACGTGAAAAAGAGGATTGTTCAAGTGGGCCTGTGAGTATTTTTTACCTTGTACAGTATCATCAATGGGTAAGACATGTATTCTTTTGCCATATTTTACATCTTGACATCCTTGAATTTGAACAACATCACCAAGTCGAACCCTTAGATTATTTCTCACAGTACGATTCATTCGAATACGGTCATTCGGACATGTGTCGTCGGCTAATACAATACAAATTGTTTCTTTTCGTTTTTTGCCTTTTAATACAACTGTATCACCACGAAATAATTGTAATTCGTCCATTTTTTGTTGTGATAATGCCACAACACTGTTATCATCGTTGACAGCTTCATCAACCAACAAGCGATTCGGACGTTCTTTTTTGTCTACAAAAATAAACCAAATAAGTTTAATTTATATTAGAAGTACAAGTAAGAACAATAGGACTCAAAAAGCTCAAATTTATTATGCAGGATGTTGAAACATTCCATCTTGTTCTGCCCTTAGATAGACTCTAGAGAACAAAAAAATCGGTGATTTCAATATGTAATACTCATGCAACTTGCTACGTGCAGGATAGTTTCACTATTTGTTTTATTAAACAAATGTCTACTTACTCAGAATGGCAGTGGCATATTTATCTTCTTTAGTTGGATCAACTGGTTTCGCCATCTTTTGACTGTTTGTGATTATGAAATTGAATAATATCTGATGAACAAAAAATGTAACACGAATCTATATATTTCAATCTAGAACACGAATTCAAATATTATCGAAATATAACTACGAAATCATTAACAGATAAGATAGCAGATCTTAGGAAAACCAAACATCATTTATAGAACAACTTTTTGTATAAAATTTGACAAATATTTAACAAAAAAACAGTAATAGAAAGAAAAATCTATCTATACAAAAAAAGTACCAAAAAAATTTGCTCACGTCTAAAAATATTTACATCAAAATCGACTTAATTCTAAGGCCCTTCGGGCACAACTCTCTCACAACTATTAGAAGGTAATGCTAATAAACTGTTACTAGGCGCAACACTATTTGTTGATGATGCAGGAATGGATGATGATGATGAGGGAGAAAGTTTTGATGCTGGCGGTGTTTGTTGTCTTGAACAATTGACAACTCGGACGACTTTTGTTGCTCCAGTTGAACTATTGAACGATGATTGCTGTGGACTAGGATTTGTTGGTAGAAATTTAGATGCTGCTGCTATGGTTGGTCGAACACTAGCTGTTGTTGTGGCAGGTGATGGAGCGTTGTACTGTGAACGATTCTAAACAAAGCAAATATAAAATCTATAGCACAAAAAACATTTTTGGCAGAAAATAGTGCGAGAGATTTGCTCATCCACTAATCAACTCATTTTTTTTTCTGAACTCATCATGGATAGAAGAGAATGTTACCATAGTTTTCTTTCGTTTGAAGAGACAGGTAAAATTCTTTTATTTCTTTTTTTAAAATTGAATGAAAGCGCAACTCTTTATATGGAAGCTGTTCTTTTCTATGATTTATTCATTCGGGTGTAAATATTAGACATAAATTTTAAGCCATATTTAAACCATACGATCCATCAGATGAGCACCGTCATCCGCTTCATCGACATGCAAAAACAGAATGTCAGACATGAAATCCTTCGGATGTCTACGAATACGATAATGCTCGAACAGAATGTACAGCTGTTTTATAACAACGAAAATAGAATAAAACAGTTTTATTCTTTTAAACATCTGTACGATATAAAAAATCCAACATACAATTATTCAAAACACACATGCATACTTCTATTCAAGCGAGTCTAACGTATAGAAGTATATATTATATACATATATGTATAAGAGATAAAAGAAAAAGAAGTTTTAGTGTTCCGTCCTTATGAAAGACGATAAATTCATCTTTCTGCAAATCGAACTGTTTATTTTCATTTGATGCAACATTAAGTGCTTATTTGTTCATTCAATCCTGCCTGACGTAGAACATGTTGTTCTTCATTTGCACTCAGACGTCGGCTGCTTCTTCTGGTTTCATCATGATATTGTTCGGAGGCATAACTAGTTGTAACTCCAGACATAGTTAAATTATTATTATTGTGAAGAAATACATCAGAATTTGACTCATTATCACCAGCACGGGACGAATAATGGCCTTCTAATATTTGCTGATCACTTAGGCGGTGATCTGCAAATACTCCAGTTCTATCGGATGTATGCCTTACACTTGTTGAATCATTCATTGTTTGATAACCATAATCAACACCGTATCTTGACATTGTTGATAAAACATAATCAGTCGTAGCTAAATTAGGTCCATACTGTCGATAGTATAACATAGGATCAGCTCGTATCGTACCCAAATTATGAACATTTTTGACAATATCAACTTGTGGAGCATCCCATGTAATGATGGTATTTTTCTGTTTCTGTAACGGTATAGGAGCTGGAGCACGCTGAATAATAACACGACTTTGTTGTTGTTGTTTATACGGTAACCATTTTTCAATCACGATCGATTGAGGCTTTGGAGGTAATGCAGGCATTCGTTCAATAATGACTTTTCGTGGACCTGGAGGCGGTGGTGGCAAATATTTTTCAACGATACGTGGTGGAATTATAGCTGGGGGTTGAGGGGGTCTTTCACGCACTATAATCGGTGGAGGAGTGACAGGAACAGGCGCTCTTTGTTTAATAACAATTGGGGGAGCGTCTGGCAAAGCGGGTGCTCTTATTTCACGAATGATGACTGGTCCGGGAGGAGGCGGAGTTGGAGGTTGCAAATAGCGAATGGCAACATCTTGTTTGTATGTAACACGATCGGCGTTAGGCCGATGAATCATTTCTGGGTGTGGATCGTAATTAACTGGATATTTGTTGAGATCTAATGGACCAATTGGATAATTGACTGCAGCCATACTATTATGACTTGCACTTTTATTGAGTGATGTTGATGAACCATAGTTGATTGCAGAGGATAAATTCTCAGTACTACCCATGCCAACATTATTAGCATTGAAACTATTTCGTCGATGGTTATCGGTTAAATTTAAAGCGTCAATATTTTTTGCCATAGCATTCGAAACAACTTCTGTTTGATAATATTCTGCACTCCCCTGACGTCGATGATTTGTACGTGGACTTGACATGGGAGAATTGACCATTGCTTGTATACCTATGTCACCATCGAACACAGATTTTGAATTTAAAAACTGAGAAACAGAATTGTTTCGTATTAAAGATGGTGATCGCCGACGTTCGGTTGCACTAGTGTCATATGAATATGATGCAGTTTCAATAATACTCTCCGGCATTGTTATTTCCAAATGTAGATGTTTGAAGAAGAGTGTTGTTTGATTGAATAAGTAGTTTGAATTTGGTCTAGTTTATATATCTTTATTTATATTAAATGTGAATCAAACATCCTACTCTCTTCGCCATTTATTATCACGTACGTAGTGTTACCACCTACTATTATGTATTACCTGAGAGTAACGATGGTAAATGAATATAGCAATGATCAATTAAAAGGAAAAAAATAATATCGACTTTTGTATCGATAGATAGACATTCAGATATGATTAATAAAGAACGAATAGTTTGACTCATTAGAATAAGGACCGCTTGATGACGAGGTGTAACCTTGTTAATAGATTAATCAAATCTGCTTTTATTTTCAAAATAACGAAAAAGAATACTCATTCTCGGTAACCAGTTTCGAATACCAGAACAACATCTCTTATGAACAATGATGTTTTACCTATTCCTAAGTTGAGCGAATGAACAATAGCAATAAACTCTAATACGCTCCATGCTTTTAAAAACAAATCTCTATTGAAGATTCTGAAATTATACATATATTCTGTGATTCTAAGCGAAGCCACTATCCGCTAAAATTTGAGCGAACAACGGTAGTAGCCATAGATTATCATGGTAGGACCTCAACAGGTACAATCGTGCAATAAAGTAACAGTTCAAGTTGCCAGATACGTCTGCATGCGTTTTCATCTTTCTCGTTTTTTTCTGTACTGAGTTTCTACTTAGGGAGAGTTTCAAAGTATATTCAGATCGGTCGGTCGTTATTCCTCTATTCCGTTCGTTCTGTACAGTTATGATACAACATAATCTAGAACTGTTTTATATATAACTGTCTTGTTTTGTAATTGCATAAACATGTAAAGTGTAAAGGCATTTCTGTCTCTACAAATGATGAGACGATAGATAGAAAAGCAATGTTTCTATATTTTAGAATGCATCAACATTTTCAACTAAATTTTATCTTTCGAGCTTTTTCAGAAGAGTTTTACTGAGAAATGGCTTTCATAGATTGCGAGCTTCTTACGCCCACATATAAATGCGTAAAGGTGGATGAGTAAATAAACATAACGAAGCTTTGGGGAAAAATTCTTCTCTTTTTCTATGGTGAGACAGGTAAATAGTCAAACTGTCACAGAGATGAGATCTCTCATTCTATAAGTGCCAAACTGAGATCAAGAACGCAATGTTTCCTCTAATAATTTAATCGAAAATGCTTCTTCTCTGTGATTGGCCTCGACGCTTATTTATAATGCCATACATCAGATAGATTAGGACAAAAAACAAAATTGGCTAAATACAGAGAATAACAATTTCCTTCTTTTTAAAAGATTGAAATATCAGTAGTATTTTTCATTTCATGATACATGCGAATATTTCAGGCAAATAGTAATTTTATTTGGAAAAAGTTTCAGGCAGATCTGATCCTCGAGAAAAGGCATTCAGTTACAATTTTGGAGCTGTTTGTAATGGTTAAGTCGGATATTGACAGTAATCTCGAATTTTCGATGATAATAAGTTTTACTACAAAAACACTTTTGAAGGCAGATCAATACTAAATAATATTTGTCATGCAAATATGTCACACTTAAAAAATGACCTTATCAAATAGTTCAGATTTTGAAAAAGGCTCGAAAAATAAAATTTAGTTGAAATTGTTGATGCATTCTAAAATATAGAAACATTGCTTTTCTATCTATCGTCTCATCATTTGTAAAGACAGAAATGCCTTTACACTTTACATGTTTATGCAATTACAAAACAAGACAGTTATATATAAAACAGTTCTAAATTATGTTGTATCATACAGAGATGGGCAAGTCCAAGTCTGGACTGATCAGATTTTTTCACGCGGAGTGTAACTGGACTGATTTTTTCACAGTTGTGACTGGTCTTTTCAGTTCAAATCTGTTCTTTTATCTTATTGATGTTACCGCATGGTCGGTTAAGATGAGCTGCGATCAAAAGACGGCTGTCTTTTTTTTTTTGCTGATTGATTCATTTCTTGGCACTAAACGCTCGTCTGCCTAAAAAAACAAAAAACTTCTATAGCAATACCGGACAATGATATTGCTGGGGAAATTTTGCTTTATTTGAAAGAAGAAGATACAGATAGTAGTTTAATTTTCAATAAATCCTCTCTGTACCCGATGCTGAGCACACTAGCAACAAAAATACTTGTGTGCCCAGTACTTCGGCTCCGATTAAGACAGTGTTCTCTCAATTCGGTTTTCTTACACGACCACATCGATCAAAAATGATGAGAAAGAACCTCTCACGTTTTACTTTACTCAAATGTAATGTTTCTCGTCTCAATTAGGCTTTCCTTTTCATTTTTGTATAACAAAAGAAAACAAAGAGTCCGGTCCTGTTCTTGTTTTTTAACATTCACAAAACGTTTTTGTTGTTTTCGGTTTTTTGTTACTATAGCCATGTAAAGAAATAATGTCTTTCTGACGAAAAAAATAGAAAAGGAATGGAAATGGGAAATAATGTATGAGGCTAACATTGGACTTAAAAACTTAGCGGACTGGAATTGATCCGAGCTTAGCTCCTACCGAACTCTTGGGCTTGATTCGGACTGAAAAACATCCGACTTGCCCATCTCTGGTATCATAGCGATACAGAACGAACAGAATAGAAGAATAACAACCGACGTGAATATATTTTGAAACGCTCCTTTACTTCGCTATTAATACATGTCATGTACGAATAAAAATCTTAATTTAACAAATATAAATTTCGTTTTGTTGAATATTCGCTGTAGTCAAATAATACACAGCACTTACGGTTACATGAACTTTAAAAAATCTACATAACCAAGTTTTTTTAGCAAGTACTGAACTTAACTTATGAGAGTCTGAAGAATAAAAACGTGAAAATACCTGAGTATTTACCAGTGATCGTTGATTTGGTTGATGTCTTAATTGTAAAACTTGATTATAAAGTTTCGCTCCAAAATAATTACCAAATTCATGTTTAAAACTTTCTATATCATCCGGAGCATTACGACATGCACGATAGGCAGATGGAACATATTTCTAAAAACAAAGACGTACATAATAACCTGTTAGGATTAGATCAGAGACAATCTACTACATACCAATAACTGATAATTAATTTTTTCTATAGCTGTTTTATCTAACGGTGTCATTGGTGAACTCTCGGTAATTTTCATTATTCTTTCACCAATAATTTTCACTATTGGAAAAACAAGTTCTTCAATGGTCTACCAAAATAATAAAAATTAATTTAAATTTTGAAATTTATTCTCATTTGATCGGAGACATACTTCTTGTCCCATTTCACATAGACCAACCAGAGCACCATACTGTGTAACAAGAGGATATCTTTCACTGTTGAATACTCGAAGAAATATTCTCACAATTCGATTTCTTAATCCATGGATACTTGCGGAAAACATTCTAAAGACAGTTAAAAATACTATAGCAATAATCTAATCAAAAATAATAAATACATACTTCACCATTTGTGCACAACGTGATGCAGCAAAATCTCGCAATGCCCAATGATTATCTGTTTCAGGACGTGAACATAACTGTCTGGCCAATATACAAGACATGACAGCTGGAAATAATTGATGTAACTAAAATATATAATTTATACGATACTTATCTTAGTAAGTAAACATAAAAGCTAATCACTTACATATTTTTCACAATATAATGATTTATTTTCAAGCAACGAGATTGTCATACGCATCAAATAGATAAGTATGGCCAAATTGTATTGCATTAAATTAACTTTAACCTAAAACAAAATGTACACTTTTCTAATGCTTTTTGAATTGAAACGATCATTGATATTTTATATAAATGCATAGTTATTTAGTACTAGATATTTTCTAAGACTTTCTACAGCTAACAGACTCTCGCTTAAACGATATTAATCATTATTTACTGGAAGTTTTTTTAATACACGCACATCTTGAACTCGGACGTAAAAATTTATACTTTTTGGGAAAAACCTATATATAATCTATGTTCCAAGAGAGAACACGTAATAAATGGTAAAATTATAAAACAAAAGCGGCAGATCAGTGACTTACCCCTTCTGAGATAAACAAAACTAAACGAGGTAGGATTTGATGAAGACCTGTATCACTCGATAAACTTGCTATAGCCTCCTTAAAAAAAAGGAAGACAGTTTTCATGCTACAACTATTCAATATAAACTCCATTACCTGTCGTTTCTGTTCGTCACATCCGACACATGCTTCCGTTATTTCTTTGTAATAAATTTGCTGTTCCTTAAAAAAGTATGTTAAAAAAATGATCTCTTTCTTGTCTCTATTACATAATGTAAAATAGACTACATACTAGAGACAATTCATGAGAGACAGAACTTTTCACTTTGACAGTATCCAAATTGAATTTTTTTCGAATAATTGATTTTGTCTGCAAAAAATAATAATTATATGTATAGATATTTTATGAAAGAGTAAAAGTAGCAGCGACTAAGCAATTACCGGATCAACTGTTTCTGCGATATGATCATTTTTGGATGTTATCTCTGGATTTTCGTTGATTGCAGGTTGTTTTCCGTCAATTGCTAGCCAGTGCGCTAGAAACACAAAAAAAAGTGATGTCAGTCAGAAAAGCGTTAACAATTGATGTGATTATTTACCACGTAAAGAAATATCGAATGGAGCTTTTGGTGTAGGAGCTGCAATCACATCTTCAAGTTGTATTTCTTTATCTTCAACATAATATAATTCGCGATGACTATTAACTGCTGATTTAAATGGAAGATCACCGGATAATCTATAGCCGATAACTGGCTATAAAATACATACATGACATAAATACATTCATCAATATAAACTTTGTATTACCTCCACATGTCGAAGTTTAATAGCTGATTCAAAATCATCTGTGATCATCTTTGTTCGTCGACATTTTCGTGTAAACTTTAATGCATCCTAGAAGAAGAGTAGCATTGAACTAACACAGTTTTTAACCATCTTACAGCAAGGTAACTTACTTGCAAAAGAAATCTGACAATGCCTGTTGTTTCCAACGTTAAACACTTTAAACATTCTTCAGATAAATTGGAACAGTTGTTTGTATCGGCTATAAAACGTATGGATTCACTTGAAAATTGTAAAATATTTGTTAAAGCAGAATTCTGCTCCGAATTTGAATCTTGAATAAAATTCGCTGTTGTTGTGGCTTTTGAGGCCATTCTTATCTGAAAACATAAGATACAAATACCCAATTGAACGAATTATTCAACAGAACATCTCAAGATATCCCCAGAAGGCTTGTGTGCTAATCTACTAACACTAAAATTTATATTATTAAATGCTTTTAATCGTAAACGTCTTAGATATCGAAAACGCAGCCGAAAAATCTCTCCCCTCCCCCGCCTCCCAAAAAAAAACATTTGCTTCAAGAGAATAAATACAGACTTTTGCAGAAGAAATACGGAGATATGCTGGAACCAATACAAAAATCAACTACTCTTCTTTAAGTGGGCTCTTCATCCAAACCCAAAAAACTCTTATAAAGCATAATGTTTGAATGCAAAATCAGAAATTCTGACTCGGAAATTTCTGACTCGTCAGTCAAAAAAACACATGCAAAAAGCAAGAAATAAAAATATGACAGTGAGCCAAAAATTGAACAGAATTCAAATTAGTTTTAAGCAAAAAGAGATCTTACAAGAAACATACCTTCGCTCATATTTTCTAGCCAAACGAAGCTTCTTTTAGTCGTGCTTTCTCTGTTACGCACACACTCTACGTATACATGTATGGATAAATAAATTCATATCCATTTTCTTGCTTGGATAAAACATTTTTTTACAGCTTCCAAAAATATTTTTTCCACTCAAAGATGAGTCATTTTTCACTTTCAAACCTATCAGCTGCTGCCAAATATTCCTCTTCTTCATTTAAATTGTCCATACATGTGCTTTGATAAATAATTTTTTTGTAACAAAGAGAAGCTAACGTCGACCATACTTACTTACAGTGTCAATATATCTATCTACCCCTGTGTGTAATATACAAAAGATTGTTCTGTCACCGTGACTAGTCATATTGCACCACGGCTGAGCAAAATAGAGACAAAAGTGATTTGGAGAACTTTTTATTGTTACTTTATGCAATTTAAGCGAGAAAATAGACATACAAGAGTTTAAGAAATGCATAAATGCGTAGGTTGCAAGCAGTAGCAAACACAATTAGAACATATGGCACATAGCTGCAAAGTGAAACATATTTATAAAGGCTGCAGACAATAGCACATGTCAACTAGATGGTATTGCTAGCCATTCACTGCGCTTATGCTGATGATAACAACCACATCAATAGCATAATCTCGAAAAAGCGTAATAGTGTCATGAGAAGAGTATAATAAGGATTTAGGGCTGGCTATTATTATTACATTATAAGAGTTAACTCTAGGTTAAGAAATTTGATTGGTATTGCCTCTTAGCAACTCCAATCAGATTCATTAATCCAGACTAGGCCTTAGATAAAAACGGTGCTGATGAAAACCAGCACACTTTTGACGAAAACTCCTTGTCAATAGAAAAGTGATGCCATACGTTTAGCGTTAAAATTATTATCCGATATGATACTGACACACTTTTATCGTCACATCAGCGCTTTATTTGAGACTGTCCGTCAATGCAATGATATTGCGCTTTACTGTGCCTTATTCATGTAATTGCTTTATGTTTTTTACGGTAAACACTAACGCTAGAGGATAATTAAAGGAGGAACATCAAGGACATAAAATAAATTTGATTTGATTTGATTTCAGAAAAAACTTAAGTGAACTTGAAAACATGTTAAAGTCTATTGACGCTTCTATCAACTTTGTTTCGGATTCTAATGATAAAGTAACAAAACAAATTCTGCAAAACGAAGCTACACTCTACACATTGCAGTGCACCGGCTACACTTTGAAATTTCAGTTTACACTATCTTTTTCAACAGAGCTGCTTTGATATGAGTAAAAGACAACCTTGAATTATCAGTATTACACATGAGCATTCCTTCTATTTCATAGAACAAATGAATCGACAGAAGCGCTCTCTGTAGCCTGTTCGTGAGTTTTTAGTTTTTCTTGGCTATTGTACCTGCACTACAGAAATGTGTCAGGGAGACGAGGTCCCGCATAGGAAAAAATTCCTTTGTTCGACTGACACGGGTCTTAGAAGATCTAAAAACTGGTAAGACGGGATGCTCGTGGAGCGAAACTTTTTTCGGCTGCAGACATGACCATCACTCAACGAGGATCTGATCTAAACTCACAAATAGTAAACGACATTATCGTTTTGTAGGAAAATAAGCATGAAATTTTGATTTATTTTTGTATGCATTACTATAACTATTTGCACTAAAACATAACATAGGTTTTAGAATATCGACTAGGACTGCAAAAGTTCCCATTGCGTTGATTTAACGCTAACTGAAAACACAGTTACAGTTAAAACAACAGTAACTGTCTTTTCAGTTACCGTTGTCGATAACGGCCGAAGAAGTAACGGTAACTTTTACGGTCCTAATATCGACACTGGAGACGTTTTCCACAGATGCGGATAAAGCTGAACTCTTCAATTCTCATTTTTCCTCTTATTCTTCTCTTCAGAAGCAAATTCCTCCTTCTACCACTCCAGACTTGCCAACGATGGATAAACACCTCGACTTTTCCATACGGGATGTTGAGCGTTTACTTCAGAAATTGGATAAAAAGTCTACTGTTGGTATTGACGGAATTCCTTCTTCCTTTCTCTCTTCTTGTGCTGACATTCTCTCACCTCACCTTCACTTCATTTTTCATCTGTGTCTTTCTACTAGCAATTTTCCAACTTTATGGAAAACTGCATTCATTGTACCTGTTCATAAAAAAGGCGCTCTTGCCGATATTTCTAACTATCGCCCTATTTCACTTCTTCCTGTTGTTTCTAAAGTGTTTGAACGTCTAACTTATAATTTTATTTTTTCTCATCTTTCGAAACACTCTTTTTTTGTAAACAAACAGTTCGGTTTTCGTCCTAAACATTCTACTCTGGATGCTTTGTTGTTTTTATCTTCAACCGTCTTTAAATTTTGGAATGCTGGTGTAAAGTGTGTTGGTGTGTCTTTTGATTTTTCTAAAGCATTTGACTCTGTTCCTCATTTTCTCTTGTTAGAAAAATTATCTCGTTGTGGTGTGCGTGATTCTTTGTTGTCTCTTCTATCTTCTTACCTTTCGAACCGTTGTTTGTTGAATGTTTTTTTGATTGTTCCTCTCTCCCCTACTGATTCTTCTAATTTTTCTCATGTTCAAAACTGTATAAACTCTGTTTCTCATTGATGTTCTTCCAATCTCATGTCTCTAAATGTTTCTAAATGTTGTTGGCTTCCTTTTTCTTTCCATCTCTTTCCGTATGTTTATAATCAATTGTATCTCAATGGTGTTCCTCTCTCTGTTGTGTCTTCTGTTCGTTGTCTTGGTGTTCTTGTTTCGCAGGATCTTAGGTGGAATGATCATGCCAAGGACATTGCTTTTGCTTGTCGGCGCAAGCTTGGAGCATTGAATCGTGTCTTTGGATTAGCTCCAACTGAAGTTCGGCGTCGAATCTATCTTTCTTCTATTCTTCTAAAATTTACTATTGTTGTGCCTTGTATGATAGTTCGTTTTCTCTTACTGTTCTTGATTCTGTAAACAAACTTGCTTCTCGTATTATTTCTCGCAATTTTGACTATCATTCTTCTAGTTCCCTACTTGTATCTCAACTTTCTCTTCCTAAACTTTCTCTTCGTCGTAAATACTTTAGACTTCTACAGTTTTTCAAAATTTATCATCGTCTAAGTCCTGTTTCTCTTTTTTATACTATTCATCGTCCTCACTATTCATCTTTACGTCTTCATCACTCTAAATACGTTCGCATTCCATCTTCTGTTGATGGTTTTTCTCCGCAAACGGTGCATGCTTCCTTTTTTTATTCAACTATTGCTGATTGGAATAATCTCCCAGAGTCAGTTATTTGTCTTTCTTCTTTAACGTCTTTCAAAACAGCTTTACTTCAGTATCTCTTCCAGTGAAACATGTCAGTTATGAATTTATATTTATTCTTTTTTCTTATTTCTTTTTTAAAAAAACTTTTTTACTTTCTTTTTTTTTCTTTTTACTACTTCTGGTCCTAACGTTAGTTGTCTTGTTTGTTCTGTTCTTGTTTTACTCTTTTGATGTTGCTTGGCTTGAGTCATTGCTTTTACAGGTCGGTGACCTTTGATGACTCGCACTTTTCGTGAATAAAACAGTCTTAGTCTTAGCCTTAGTCTTAGGAGAGGAGAAACACGAAGCGTCACTTCTGAAAAGTAACGAAGGGGAAAAAATGTTTTCATCGGGGTCGTAGCGGATTCTAATGAAGGGGTTCTTCGTGCATTTATGCTGCACTAGTGTTTAAAGAAAACTGGATATGAACAAAGCTTTTTTTGATGTAAAAAGAAGAAGGTATGCATGTCTACGTGCTTGAGAAAGCACACTCTACATACATACGCTGCTTCAAAATCTCATCAGAAACACTTTCAGATTCAAAGAAAAATGGCTCGAAATAAGCCCTGGGAAACACCTATGCCAATGGCAAGTCAACCTATTTCCACTTCATTTGGATCTCTGAATACAGGTTATCCAACAGTGGAACCAAACTTATCACAGTACGTATTCTCTTCTTTGTTACAATAGTCGTGTAACTAAAACTTCATCTCAGGTCAGCCTATCAACAAAACATGCAACGAACTGTGCCACAACCTCCTCCTCGCATACAACCACAAAACGTTCAAGTACCCGGTGGAATATTCGGCGGTGGATATGGTTATGCACCACATATGGGTGGCTATGCCGCTAATCCCTATTATGGTGGAGCGGGCTATGGTGGAGCGGGCTATGGTGGAGCGGGTTCTTATTTTGGATCTCCAAGATCATTACCGACAAGTAATTTTGCTCAATTAGCTGTTGAAGAATCGCGTAATGCTTTTCAATCCATGGACAGTGTTGTCCAGACATTTCGTTCAATTAGCCTAATGTTAGAATCAACATTTACAAGTGTTTATAGTTCATTTCGTGCTGTTACCGATGTATTTGATCATTTTACTCGTTTACGTTCACAACTGACAACAATCTATCCATTAATTATTCTATGGCGTTTTATCAAATTTCTCTTAAATCGAATATTAAGACTACTTAGATTAAGATCGACATCAGCAACATCTCCGGATATGAATGAATCTTGGTCAAAAATATATGATACATTAAAAAATGCAAATCAAACTGCAGACCCAACAAACACGACAAAATCATCCTCTGGTTTACTAGTAGCTCTGTTTTTTTTTGTTACATTTGGTACTCCAATGCTAATGTTACATTTCTTAAATTCAATTATTAAAAGACGACAAGGTAGAAACAAAGATCTTTTTTATGTACGTAATAAATGTTTACTTTATCTTTTAGGCAATATCAACTGGATGCAAAACGAGAAAAGTCTTGTGCGTGCTGTTGCATTATATGATTATACTGCTCGAAATGCTGACGAATTATCATTTAAGCAAGGAACATATCTGTCGTTAGCGCCATATGGTAAGTTTGAATCTGAATCTCACTGTACAGAAGCATCTGAGATCATTAACAATTTTTTGTAGCGTTTCAATCGACTACATCAAATTGGTTGCTCGCCACAGTGGATCGCGTTTCATGTGGTCTTATACCTGCAAATTATATTCAAGTATTTAAACCAAATATGTTGCTTTCTCGTCCATCTTCGACAGGAAATCTAAACAATCTAACGTTACATCCTCAACAACCAATGGTAATCAACAATCAACAAACACAACCTTCTATTCCCGTAAATCAATAACATGTTAGTATTAAATTTTCTATTCTCATATTTGCTCTGTTACATTTTAGGCAATTACTGTTAATGGCGTTAATTCTGATACTCTAAGTCAACAACAAATCCCTTTATTGACTCAAGATTCTATGAAAGTAGACAACGAATCTTGAATTATTGTTGCTTGTGTGTGATATTAAATTCGTTTTTTTTCGATCCGATATGTGTGACTTATGATTTGACTGTAACTTATTTTACAATTCTTTTTATAACAAAGTTAGAAAAATTCTATTTTGAACTTAAAATAAAGTATGCCGAGATATTTGAGCTGATAGATGACACTTTCAAAAATGGTGTGAGCATCAGTGTATGTCATTTGTTGAAGATGTCTCATGAGAAAACGTTTCATGTAGTTATTACGGGTGCATCGGGCGTTCTAGGTCGTTCAATGCTTAAAACGTTTCAAGATACTAATTGGAAAGTGACAGGTACATCTGTCTCTAAAAAAATTAAAATTTGCTTGTATTATATCACATTTTTATTCTAGGTTTAGCTTATAGTCGTGCTAAAAATAATTTGATTAAATGTGATCTGACAAATTTTGATGAAATAAACGCATTGATCAAAGATTTGAAAGTAAGTCGTCTTTCGTTTAACAATCTAAAAAGACAAATTTTTGTTGATTGTTTTCGAAGCCCCATGCACTAATACATTGTGCAGCTGAACGAAAACCAGATGAATTTGAGAAAAATGCAAATAAATCAAATCTGTTAAATATTGATGTGACAAAAAATTTAGCAGAATTATGTGGTAAGTTCAAGATGTTTTTAATGTTATAACTTTTCTTACTCATGCTATTGTTTTCTCATTTTTAGCCACTCTAAAAATATTTTTTATTTTGATTAGTACTGACTATGTATTTGACGGCAAACATCCTCCCTATCAAGAAGACTCTCAGCCAAATCCCATAAATGCGTACGGATCGAGTAAATATCAAGCGGAAATGGTTGTTATTGGAACTTCAACTGGTAAATTATAAAAATAACAACATTTGAATTTAATTTTAACATATTTTGTTTAATTTCTTAGAACATGTAATTCTTCGCGTCCCGCTATTATACGGAGAAGTAGAAAGTCTAGATGAAAACGCCGTAACCATATTGTTTAAGTTTATCAAAGATCATCAAACAAAAGTAAAAATGGACGATTGTCAAAAACGTTTTCCCACATATATAGGAGACGTGGCTAGTGTTTGTTTACAGTTATGTACGAAACGTTTGAAAGATGTAAGTATATTACAATGTATGTTTGAAAGAATAAAAACTGTCTGTTGTCGTTTTCTTTGTCTAGAATAAATCAAATATTCATGGTATATTTCATTTTTCTGGCTCACAAGAAATGACAAAATATAAAATGACGCAATTAATTGCGAATATATTCCATTTTAACATTGATCATATCGAACGTGATACAAATAGCTCGTCGAATGTTCAACGACCAGATAATGCTCAATTAAGTACAAATAAACTACCTCACATTGGAATACAAATTGAAAATGTCAACTTTGAACAAACAATTAAAACGTGCATAGAACCGTTTGTTTAGATAATTCCATCTTATGAAATATTTTTGACCTTTTTTCAAAATAAATATTAGTTATTGCGAACGCTTTTCATGTTTATTGCGGAACTAACTTATATCTATCTGTGTAAGATTCGTTTTGTGTTTTCCCAGAAGTGACATTTGTGTTCTCCTTTCCTTGTGACACAGAAAAAAAAGCTTAACATTATTTATATTCATATCATTAATTTGTGTTAAAAAATGACATTATCATTAGGTAATTAGCAACAACACATATACTCATGTTCGTTGCATCGTCAACAGAATGAAAAAAATCGACTTATTACTTAGTGATTGAAAATATTGGCTATCAAACCGTATCTTATAGCTCTTCTATCATATAGTAGACAGAACGACAGAATTTTTACCTATAGAT